>JZLH01S0474315.1:0-12078 GCA_001188425.1 Eucidaris tribuloides
TTAAATGCACAGGTAAAAATCATTTTCAAATTTCTGAGAAAACGGCACTTTTATGGATATTATATCACATGACATATGGGGAGCTGCTCGCATGTGACGTCACAAATTTAAAACTTTGAAACTTCATAACTCTGTTATTCTTAGGTGGATTTTCGCCAAACTTTCATTAATATGTTTCTCTCATTGTTCTGCTTTTATTAAAACCAACTTGATGTCAGGGTGAACCTTGCCTTTAAAAGCACTTGATGATCAGTTTGAACTGTAATTTTTTCAGGGCTTCATTTTTAGACCTTATGAAAGACACTAGTTGCATGGGGAATCATGTAGCTCACATTTTTTTTTAAAATGGAAATATTGTTGTATGATGCCTTTAAGCTCAAGTATAGTTTTGGTAAATGGTAAATATTTTTGCTAAATGTTTGTGGTGTTTTTTTAAGATAGCTTAGCCTATATCATCTATTAATGCCCTGAAAATTACATGTTCTGAAATGTTCAATTTTTTTAATAGAAATTGATGAAAAATCAAAAAAACAAAGTCTGGGGGCCCCTACAGTTTTACCATAAGAAATAAACATATTATGATATCTGCTCTCTGGTAATAACTTGAAAATCCCAATTTGTGACTAATTAAGAATTTCAGTAGGTGTGATGTTGTTTTCCTGAAGTCCGGGGTAACAATAAAATACTTTGTGAAAGATTGATGAAAAAGTTGTCTGATCAACCAAAACTATACTTGGGCTTTAATGCACTATTTTTAGCTCTATTGCATTCTACTATTTGACTGAAAATAATGGTGGTGCCATGAATGTATTTCAAACCTGTACAACCCTTTGACCCCAAGAAACCAACCACTGGGTTTATTTTTAGAGAAAACACAAAACTGCAAATGTTACAGAGGCATGTTTTGATGTCGGGGAGAACCACTGACGTCATTTGGGGAAAAATGGTGTTTTTGAAGTTTAATTACGGCAATAATCAAATAATTGGGAAACCTTATTCGGAATGTCTGAAGGAAATATAAAAGATAACACAACACTGTTCATTGTTGCGGTGGTAATATCAATAACAGTTTTGAGACTGGTGTTAGATTTGATACCATCCCACATGTAATTTGCACACATGACTTTACACATAGATGGCATTGTGTATTTGCATTATCGTCAATTCTGAAATTGTCATTACAAATCAATTAACTGTATTAAAGAATTTAAAGGTTTATTATATGTTGGCATTGAGTAGTTCTGGAAGCTGATACGTTAAGTACATGAAAATAGTATTTGCTTCAGTCTATTTTTGGGCTGGTCGTGTAAATGTGAAGTTTGTGACTATCTTGTGGGGTATCTTGATGAAGGTTATGCATGATTCCGAGTCCAGTTGGAAATGGTTCTGATGTTGTTAGAGTCAACCATCTTTAAAGACTGTGAACCAGTTTTTTTTTGGCTCATCATGGTAATTAATTTCCATGGGTCTGAACTTTGAGTGAATATTTTTGTATATTTAACTGTGGGAGCATTTGATTTCACTTACCGATTTTCCATAGACCCAACACGGTTAGTATAGCCTAATATTTTGGAGTGTTCAATTTAAAAAATTGTCAATTTTGATATCTGAACTACTAGTGTTTAATAAGAAATAGCAACTGTTCATATGGACAAATAAACCTAGAATAAAAAAGTTTGGAAATTCCAAGCAATTGGAGTTATGGCAATGAATAGACAATTAAAACTCGGAGGCGAGTTTAGGGAATTATAGAAAAACCATAATACGATGAATTAACATATCTTACGATAGCTTTAGCAGACTGAGCGTTGATTATTTAAGCAATCTTCTCTTCTAATAGCGAAATGAGTGAAAACATCCCTACTCTCAGGGCGATTTTGCTCGTGACGCTTGTCTGAAACGGCTTTAGCGTGAGGTCCAGAGGGTTTGTGATTGCCGAGCACTTCGGGTATAACTAAACAGAAAAAAAAAAAATTTAGTGAAAGCAACCCTGAATTATGTGTTATTTACTTCTTTCCTGTCCCCCATATGTAACTGAAATATAGGGCCTAATATAACATCGTGTTGCATTTTACATCTATATTCCATCTATATTCTAGAATGTTTGTTTGTGGTAAACGTCTTTGAAAAGTAGAAGGGGTAAAAGGACGACCTCCAAGTGTACCGGCTGTTAATATTGCGCTGTTCTGGGAGTCGGTTTTCTCAGTTCGGTCGGCAATTTGCACTTTTGACAGACGGGACTTACCTCTCTGCACCATGAAAAAGGGTAGTGAGGTAATTTAATTACTTGCTTAAGTAAATTTCTATGAACTAACATACAATAAAGATAGAAACATTGTATCAATTTCTAGATGAGTTGAATATAGGTGTAGGCGATTCTGCTGGGCGTTACGATATCATCGCGGGTAATGCGGTTGGAGCGGAATGCGGCTTTTGGCAGCTGGTAGATTGCTGCTCGGCTGCTGCTTATGGGCTGGGGCGCCAGCCGGCTTGGCACACGCGCAGGCCTTAGTTCTACCTAATACTGATCGCTAGCTGCCTGGCCGATTTTAACGATACGCGCGCCGAGAAAGGTTATGCAGATCGTGAGATACGCAGTCAACAGCAACACAAAAATAGTTAAATTTAACTTATACGTGCAGTTTGAGAGAATAACCAATCTATTTTTCTGGAACTTTATCGTTTGAGTACTATGTGAGGATTGGAGGACATCCTAACAATGGACGAAATAACCTCTGGATACATACGCTTGCCAGCAAATGTTGACATACCACGACAGAGTTTAAACCAAAACAAAACGAACGAAACGCTGAGTAAGTGCAGTATTCTCTGTAATTTGAGTTATTTGACATATTAAAATGGATAAAAGCAACTTAGACTTGTCTACTCAGAAATGAATAACAATAAAGTTGTATTTAAATAAATATTATTTTGTTTCAACACGCACTTTATACTTTCAGGGTTTTGTTTTTCAAGTATTTCCGTTTACCAATATCTGCCACCAGCGTTGTAAAACGATTTTTTTTTTTTCGGAGATTGTTCCAATTCTGTGCAATAAGGCATACATGATGACATTCAGGATATGTTTTCAAGCAGAGCAACGACAAAATTTATGTAGATATTGAAATTCAGGCGATATTAAGGCTGGAGAGTATTGGAGCTGACAGAGACTCTATGAACGTTGTGCGTTAACGCAGTTCGTCGCACGATCTGGCAGAGCCCAAATTACGGTGGACCACCAAAAGGCCCTTTTCTGTAGCGGTTTCGGTGTTGGGAGAGTGTCATTATCAGATTTTTATTTTTCATAAAAACCCGAAGGCCGGACACAATTCCATGGGCCATGTTAGCTGCATGAATGTGTTATAACTCATTTTATTATAAGTCAGCTAAATTTATGGATTTTATTTTCCTATGAATCTCAACTTTGAAACTTTAAGACAGTGACTGTCACACATAAGTCTATGGGAGAAAATGGGCAGCTGAATCTGATCAACTTACGATTTTCACTTTTTCAAAGCACGAAATCATTTTGAAATACAATTTTTTCAGGGCGTCATTTTTAGACCTTATCAAAAACAATGGTAACATGGGGAATCATATAGCTCAGATTTTTTTAACTGTGGCAAATGTTAGCCAATACCTTTAACTCATACGTAGTCTCCAACGGGTTAAATGATTTAGTCCATAGCAGTCGATCATGTTTTCAAGGTCAAGCTGATCACACGAAAACGCTCCATGATTCGGGAAAATCATGATTAGAAAGCACATTTGAAGTATGATTTGAGATGTACAATCAAATTTGAAATCGTGATTCCAGATTGCTTTCACTTGGCTGTGAATACCGTCATTACAGTGATCAGTAATTTGCAATCAGGATTTGACCACTATGTTAAAGTGCCCTTAGTTATGTGATTTGGATTAGGACACAAGCCATGTCCACACGATCGACATAAGTTGCTTGTGACCGGTAATAACTTATGTCGGTAATAGCGTCAGATATAAAGTTGCTGTGAGAACGGTTGTCGGACATAACTCTATCGGATATAGCGCGACTTATACCCGACGATTTATATCTGAAGAAGACCAGATATAAGTCTGGTAATAACAAAATATGTGTGGACTGTTGTCGGACATAACTCCGACCTGAAAAGGGCAATTCCTCTTTGCGAAGAGTATTGCGTGAAATGTGAATTGGTAAACAATGAAGTTGTCTTCGGTGAAGACAACTTCATTGTTTACCAATTCACATTTCACGCAATTTGGGTCGGAGGTTACGACCCGATAGCACCTTGACTACATCATTTCCGGTCTGCTATTACCGGTAATAACGTGTCGGGCATAAACATATTGGGTATAAGTGTTAATACCGACGCCTGCGGACGTGTTGGTGGATCAATGGAATTTTTTTTATTACGTCGGACTTATGCCCGACAAAGATATGCCCGGTAATAACTGCCTTTGTGAACGCAGCTTTACATATAAGGATCATGATAGTATGATACAAATTTTGTAAAAGAATTTGCAATTGTGATTGTAGATTGTTTTCACATGGCTGTACATACTGCCATAAGAGTGATCAGTAATTTGCAATCAGGATTTGACCACTATGTTAAAGTGCCCTTTGGTATGTGATTTGGATCAGGGCTTAAGGCTAAAATAAGTTGTTGGGACTGTAGTTAGGGTTTTAGATTTGGATTTGGGATAAGTTTAGATTTAGGTTAATGGGTGATTGAGATATTTCTCATTAGATGAAATGGTTTGTAAAGAGATTGGCAGTTAGCAGTCTTTCCCCAAGAGTAGAATTAAATCAAAATCCTTGAGAAAGGTTCAGTACATTACTTGTCATACTGTACATGTAATACTCAATGGGTTAATAAGCTATAACTGTGTTCAACTGTTCGTTTGAATTGTATGAATGATAGGATGGGTGATAAATAACTACTTCTGAAGTGACCGTTGATGATCAATGGGATGAGGGGGATTTTTGCGGAAGAACCCTTTTTTCCTCCATTTTTTACCTGGAGGACATTCCTGATCATTCTGGTATTGTGACATCAGCAGTAACATCCGACTTATCCCATCAAGGAAGAAATTTCATGGACGTGGGTTTTGTCGTTAGGTGGTTTTTAACTTAAAAGCTAATGAGCGTTGTGCCTCAGAGCCATTTGAAGTTACCGGTAATAAAAAGGGAGGTTTTTCATCTATAGTGTTTGGTATTCAGTTGCGGCATGAAACGGGTTACTAATGTATGGCCAAAACTTTCTCCCCTTTGTGTTTTTGTGAAAGATGCAGGCACAAAAGTCTGCTGTTAACTATTTTCAATTTAGGAGCGACTTAATGTGGACTACATTTTAGCACAATGGTATGATTCTACCAAAAAATGTGCTTATTTTTGTTGACTACTGGTTCCACACAATACATCCTCACAAGCAAACGCCCCTGTTTTTCAGTTTTTCACGTGAAAACAGAATTTCAAAAGCTTAACAGTCAAAAAGAGTTGTGTTAGTTTAAATACTATGTGACATTTGAGAATGATACTCCCCAAACTTACACTTACAGTAAGAGGTATACATGTATAGGTATATAGGTGTAATAGCTGAAATTCAAACAGCACTAAGACTTTCTTAGATTTCATGAAAACAGACTTTCATCCCCACATCTTCAGGAGAGGTTTAAATTTATTATTTATGCCAATCTTTCGATCATGAATGATTTAGTGCATTTGTGAGATGAGTTAATTGTAGGGTTTGCAAATCAAGAACACATTTAATAGACAAGAAAATAGAAATCACTTCAAATCAGTTCTTGTCTTGAGTTTTTGTCCCCGCTGAACGAAGTTCGGGAGGGGACTATGAAATGGGCTCTGTATGTGTGTGTCTGTGTGTGTGTGTGTGTGTGTGTGTCTGTGTGTCTGTCTGTGTGTCCATGTGTGCTCGAAATGTTAAAATTTGCTTCTTCTCTGTCATTTCTTGGCTGATTTTGATTCTGTTTGGTTTATATGATAAGGCTAGGTGGGGGCTTCCAAACTTGTACACAGAATTCTGAAATTCATAAATTATACAAATTTATGCAGGTTTCTTGAAATTAAAAACACTTAAAATGCTACTTCTCCTACATTTCACTTCGGATTTTGATTCTGTTTGGTTTATCTGATTGGACTTGGTGGGGGCTTCCAAACTTCTACACAGAATTCTGAAATTTATTAATTATGCAAATTTATGCAAATTTCTTCAAAATTAACGAAAAATGGTACTTCTACATATACATTTCATATCAGATTTTAATTCTGTCTTTAATATCTGATAGGGTTTGGTGGGGGCTTCCAAACTTCTACAAAGAATTCAGAAATTCAATTATACAAATTTATGCAGATTTCTTCAAAATTAACGACACATACTACTTCTACATTTCGCAGCAGATTTTGATTCTGTTTGTTTCATCTGATGGGGCTTGGTGAGGGCTTCCAAACTTCTACACAGAAATCTGAAATTCATTAATTTTGCAAATTTATTCAAAATTTATCAAGAAGGAACTGTCACATATGACAAATTTTCATGCCATTCCACAGATCTACACTTACGGCAGGGACATATATTACGCACCACGTAATTGACTGATTCACTTGTTAAAGTTTGTCATACATTACAAAGTTTGTGTCCATATGTTTTCATTCAAATCAATACAAAACTCTACCCATATCCATGAAATGCAATGCATAACTTTGCTGCCACAATCTGACATTGATGATGGGAAGTGAAAATAATTGGCAGTGTACCATAGTACTTATAGTACTTATAACAGAAAGTTCTACAAAACCAACAGTACATTGAACTTTAAAAAGTATTTAGAGAGAGAGAGTGAAGTAGCTTAAGTCTGTTTATTTTTGAAATTGTAGAGTAGTATCTATGTAAAGTGACTGCATTGTGCAATGCTGTTAAAAGTTTGCACTTTTAAAGTCTTCTAAAATATCGGACTTTGCATGCCAATCTTACATGTTACCTGCATACATATGCAAGCAAATACAGAAAGATGCCTTTTACTTTAGACAGCTCAAACCAACTTAGCTAGCGGGAACTGTATGCCTCATTAATTTGCTTGAAAAGTTCACTTTCTGTTAATCCTCAGTTTTAAACCGCCTATTGATTCTTGGGTCTAAATGTGGGCACTGCTTGTTTGTGAATACAAATCTTCTAAGAAAAGAGGGTTGATCTCACTCCAAGCTTTGTTGTCAGAAAAATATTGGATGAATGTACATGTAGAGTTGTTTACCAGTACTCATCATGCTATGTGTGTACAATATTATACATGGATATCATTTCAGTAAAGATACATGTACTTGTAACATTTTTGTGTACATGTAAGTGGTAGGGTAGTACTGTAGGCCTACATGCGTGTGTAATGTGTTACTGTACAGTGTGTGGTGAAAAAAAGTACAGATCCTTAATTTTTCTGCTGCGAAAGTTGTGTGTCTTTGTACATGTGTGTACACGTAGGTATGAGTGTGTGTATACATTTGTGTGTGTGTTTGTGTGTGTGTGTGTGTGTGTGTGTGTGTGTGTGTGTCTGTTCACTTCATGAATACAAATTCACACACATCGTTCTCAGTAGAAATATTGTTAAGTTTTAGAGCAATTTAGCCTCATCCACGTTTGAATGATTGTTGCACCATTGAGAATTTTTGTTTTGGGTTTGGTTGGTTGGAATTGTATTATTAATGGTTCTGTACAATAAGATTTTAAACCAAAATAGAAAAATATATGAATGCCCAATATTAAACATTGCATTTTAAAGGTAAATGACATGATTGTGGGTAGTCCTCAACTTGGGGTAAAAACTATTCTAGAATCAAGTAAACTATGCAGGGATTATGCTGTGAAAATTTTGTAGTCAACAGTTGACTCATTTTAAAATAACGTCCATCGGTGTGCCTTGTAACAGACACATTTGTAGTGTAGCCTTCTATGGGGATTAAATCTATCATGCCCTGATAAAATTAAACTGCTGGCTTGTTCATGCTTGATTCTCCTAAAGTAAACAAACTCGACAAATCCTTCTAGCCAGGAGATCCACTCCAGCTGGTGTACATTTGGTTAATCTTTCAACCAGTTTGGTTCTTAAGGCATTTTTTTATTTCTCCCAATCATGTCACTGAGCTTTAATAAAGTCTAACTTTAATTGGATCAAATCTGGAAAAAGGTGGTTTGGTGTGCAAATCTACAACACACCCTAGTCTCGGTTCCAGACCCTGCGACTTTTTCTCCCTCTGAGTAGCGGTGCGGATGCAAAGCACCCGCACCATGTGACAGCAGTCACAGATTTATTCCTAGAGACTAGTCTGAGTCAAAGCAGTTGACTGAGAATAACAGTTTCCTTTATGGGTTAATCTAAACGTCTCTGGAAGCTAGACTAAACACACCCTTAAAATGTGCCAGGGAGGTGTGATGTCTTATCATGTTCCTATCCTTTGTGTAAGCATGGACCCTACTTTGTAAGTGTTATGGAAGTTGCAGCATGGTTTTATGTTGTTTGTGGGTCCATGAAATTTCACTACCCCATAAATCTATTTTATGAGCAGGGCAGTTATCTCCCATAACTTTGTGATATTAACTTCAATCATAAAATTCATGTTTATTTCTTCCTGTTCATTTATTGGCATTTATCACACTGTCCCCCAGTGACCATTAAAGGATTTTATGATTATTTATTTTTGTATGACAACATTTAAACATTTTGAGTACTTGATTGTGGGCTGTGAGTATATGGTGTAACCATGGAAGTGGAAAGTTCTTTGTACTGTACCTCCATGGTGTAGTGGTAAGGTTTTGTGTTTCTCAACGTATGGGTTGCAGGTTACATCCATATTGCTCATGATTATCAAATGAGCCTGCTTTCTGCTGCTTGCTGTTTTTCTCCCAGTGATGAATCTAGGGTGCATACAAATACATCCACTCCCCTCCCTCTCCCCCTTCTACCCCCCCCCCCCAAAAAAAAACACATTTTTTTTCTTTGTGTGTTTTGTTCACCTCCATTAAAAATATACAGATGTAATGGGAAGAACATTTATTAATTTACTTGGTTTATTTTATAATAATGGTTGTCAATTACATACATGTACATGTATCTACTGTATAGAATGTATTTTTGGTAATCTGCAATAATATATTCCGGGTATGTTATAGTGTTGTGTTGTTGTTGTTTTTTAAGAAAGGGTGGTAGTTAGAATTGTAACTTTGAACATTATTTCAGCTCCCTCTGTATGGCATCATTTAAAAAAAGCAACAGAGCAAACCTGTTCAAGTATGTGTACATGTACAGAACTTTACATTAATCTTGTCATCAAATCCTCATTTTGTGGCAAGGACTACAGAAACCTCATTGTCTGCCCTGTGAGTATTTTAAAGGTGAAAAAGTCAAAAGTAAGTCGGCCTGTTATATTGACAATATATCTAATCGCCAGTTTCTTTTCTTGCACGACTTCAATCACCAGTTATGATCTTTTTCCCACATTTTTCATTCTTAATCAGTAACAGAAGTAATTCTGTGTGTAATTTTACCTGTTAATCTCATCCGTAATTGAAATCACATCTCGACCCTGCCAGCCTATTGTGGTGACACCGAGCTCTGCGAGATTGAATAACGGGCCAATTCCACGCAATTTTCCCTCCGACAACAAACATCTTTTGTTAACCCACACCCCAACCGCAAGTTCTCAATCTCCACTATTCGCTCTCGCTCTTGGCCATTGTTCACAGATAATTGTTTAATTTGGACCTAACCATCTCGGCGTAGAGTTTCCTGCGATCATTTGATGATGACGCGGCCAAGAGTCGGTCACCGATTCATCAGTTACACCTCGCAAAGAGAGCAAGATAAGAAATAAATATCATATGCCATTACGCTCCGCAATTTATGAATGCATTGGGGGTAATTCTGTACTAATGCAGAGTGTTACGTGATAAAAGCTGTAAACGTCACCGCCAATTTTCACGGGTAATCAATCATAAAGACCGCAACGTTTAGCGTTGATTGTGGGTTGTCTTTTGTAGTCAGGCATTGCACTTGGTAAGGTGAATGGCTGAACTTTAAATAACATCTAGGTGAATAGTTTTGATTGCGGTTTTTGATCACAGAGCTTGATATTTATCAAAAAATTGCCACATCAGAATGATTAATCAGATGATAGTGTTATACTTAAATTATTGTGCATAAAAATTTGAAATGATCGTGATCACAAGTACCACTATTTTTAATTTCATTCTGTATGATGAAATATTGTCCTGGTATTTGTATGTGGCCCTTTATGGAGACCATATCAGACACATAAAAAAATGTATGTTAAGAAGTTATTGTAATAATGGGCTGATAATGGGTAGTATAAAATTTGATGGGAGTTGGTACAGCTAAGCAGAACACCACTGTCAGTTCTTGCTATGTTTACTCTGTAAAATGTATTCCCTCCCCCCCCCCCACCACCAACCAAGATATTTTTAGCCACAACACAGATGGCAGCCATAGAAATGCTCAAGATTTGTTGTTGTTTTTGTACACATTTTTAGAGATTTATGAAAACAGTACATTTCAGCAAAAAATCAATAGACCCTTCAAAGTGTTACTAAAGCTGCATTCACAAAGGCAGTTATTACCGGTCATATCTTTGTCGGGCATAAGTCCGATGTATTAAACAATTTTCCGTTGATCCACCAACGCGTCCACACGTGTCGGTATTAGCACTTAAACCTGACATGTTCATGCCCGATAAGCTTACTCACGTTATAACCGGTAATAGCAGACCGGAAATGATGTGTGTCAAGGTGTTATTGGGTCGTTACCTCTGACCCAAATTGCGCGATGTGTGAATTGGTAAACAATGAAAAGTAGAAGCCACCAGTCTGGACTAGAATAAAATGTCACAGTTATGTTCGACAGCGCAAATTTACAGTCCACACGTATTTTGTTCTTACAGGTAATAACTTATTACCGGACTTATGTCTGGTCTTCTCCGGATATAAATCATCGGGTATAAGTCGCGCTATATCCGATAGAGTTATGTCCGACAATCGTTCTCACTGCAACTTTATATCTGATGCTATAACCGACACAAGTTATGACCGGTCACAAGCAACTTATTTCTGATCGTGTGGACACGGCTTTAGTAGTCTACTGCCCAAAGCGGAGGAGTTGGCAAGTAATATAGCCGGCACTACATGTATATCCAGGGCTTCACACTGACATATTTCTTTTACTTGCCCAAAAGAAAAATTAACTTGCCCCCCAAAAAATTGATGTACAAAAACAAAATAAATCATTATATGTCACACAATCATTGAATGAACTGTATGCAAATACGGTAATGCAGCTATTATTTTTATGTCAAGTTGTATAACTTCTGTTAATTAATAACTGTGTTTCTTATTTCATTTTGTTCTTTATAGCCTTATCTACTACAACCACATCCATCCCTTCTTCTACCAGGCAGACTACCCAATTCCTGTGGACTATAGGGTAAGACATCATCTATTCTTGTTTTAAATGTACAGTATGTAAACTATTCCACAGTATGAGGTACATGGTATAAATACCTAACATAGATTGTAAAATCTGAAATTATCATCAAAGTCACATATTTTACATCTGAGTATTTAAACAAACATGTTGATTATTCAAATAAAAACACAAAGAATTGATCTGCAGGCAGATTTCAAAAGTATATGTTACAGTGTTTAGTACAGTGAAACCTGCTCTTGCGACCACCTGTATATTTTTAGAAGGAAAACCTGTCTGTAAAGACCACAATTTTGGTTTCCCTTCGAATGTGCTTTTCATTGAAATGTGTGATCACAGAAACCTGTACTTAAAGGCCACCTGCTCATAAAGACCACTTTTCTTATCTCCCTTGGGCGGTCTTTATATACAGGTTTCACCGTATAATAATTAATTCACCAAAAGATTATCTTTTAGAGAAGATTATTGGAGGTACATATACTTAGTAGTCTTACAATCATGTCCAGAAGACATTCAAAAGAAGAACAACACAAATTCCCTTTACCTTGGAATTGTTTAAAGGCATTGTATGACAAT
>JZLH01S0474355.1:48621-68569 GCA_001188425.1 Eucidaris tribuloides
AGGAAAACGGTCTTGTTTAGGGCCAAAATGTGGTAATTGAGCACTGCGGAACTTGGTTTAGGGGTTTATTTTGCACACAGAGAACAACTTGTTTTAGTGGGTGTCTATGTCTGGAAATAATTTGGCCATGCAAGTGTACAGCATTATATTTGACTGATCCCGGGGGGGGGGGGGGGGTAGGGGCAGGGAGGTGAGGAATACATGTACATACCCCAATTTAGGAAGTCTGGGTGAAGAAAAAAATATCAGTGCAGCAGGGATTTATTGAGCTCTGTTCAATTACAAGAAAGAGGTTTAGTTTCACATAATGTGCAGTTGGGGGTTTCAAATATCAATGCTTTGACTTGTCTGCGAGGATATGTGTGTGTCATTTCAAACCGGTGTAAATCCACGACTTTATGAGTAGAATTTCATTCCCCATTCCCCCCATCAGACTTCCTTTGGTTTAACCCGTTGAAGACAGGTTGATTTTGCTTTAACACGCATTTTCCACAGACCTCGCGAGGAGATATCTCGTGTCTGATCTTAAACGGATTAAAATGGGACTTCCATGTTGATAGCAAGTCATTTTTGAATAGGCGTACAACCAGAAAAAACAGGGATGCGTGTCGGTGACCTCTCTTTCTTTCTCTGTTTCTTTTTTCTTTTTGTTGTAAATGTTTGACTTTTATCATGGCATAGTATGACAATGCTCTATGATTATGTAAAAGGCAGAAAATCTTGTTGTACCCCTCCTGCAGCACATCAAAACAGTAGTCAAGTTGAATTATTGTCTCTATGAGACAATGGTTTAAATCAAAGTCTAACTGATACTTTAAAGGTTAGTGGCATGATTGGGAACACTTGAAAATGCCTCAAGAACCAAATGAGTTGAAATATATACCAACTATACACTAGCAGGAGTGGATCTCCCACCTGGGAGGATTTGTCTGTAATTTGTTTACTTAAGGAGAATCAAGCATAAACATAGGAGTATCTTAATTTTATCCGGGGACGATAGAGAGAAGCCCCATAGAGAGCCACACGGCAAGTTTCCATGCTACGAGTGATATTGACATTGTTTATTTTAGAATGAGTCAATGTTTGACTACAAGATTTTCACAGGAGAATTCTGGCATAGTTTACTTGATTCTAGAGTAGTTCCAGCCCAAGTTGAGGACTACCCCCAATCATGTCATTTACCTTTAACTCCACTAAAACTGAGTTCTATCTCCTATACTCTGCCAAAAGTTCTTAGATGGTATTTTCCTCTATATGCCAGTGTATCACAATTTTAATATATAGGTCTGCAAAAGAGACGCTTTGCCTTTAAAGACAAAGTTCACCCTGAGGTCAAGTTGGTTTTAATAAAAGCAGGAAAATGAGAGAAGGTTTGACGAAAAGTCATCAAAGAATAACAGAGTTAGGGAATTTTAAAGTTTTAGATTTGTGATGTCACATGGAAGCAGCTCCCCCATTGTCATGTATGTGTAATATAAATTCCATAAAGTACCATTTTCTCGGAAAGTTGAAAATGATGTTACCTGTGCGTTCAATATGTAATTAGAAACATTATTTCATACATGCTCTTATAAAAAAAGCAAACAAACCATTCAGTTATCATGAATGCTCCTATGTGATGTCACAAAATTTAAATTTGAACTTCTTAACACTGTTATCATTGGTGAATTTTCACCAAAATTTCATTGATATGTTTCTCTCATTGTTCTGCTTTTATTAAATCCAATTGACAATTCAGGGTGGAATCTGCCTTTAACCGTGGAGTTGGTCATTGTCTGAAAGACATCTCTCTCATTCTCCTTCTGGGAATAACAATTAGCCAGGGGTAGAGGAAGAGGGTAAAATATGAATCTTTCAAGGTCACCAATCTGTCTTTCTTGTTCAGGATCAAAATTACCAGGTATTCTCTCAGAAATGTGTTGATCTGTGACCGAATGAAATCACTTCCTGTCTTCATTCCTAGTGACCTTACAAAGAGGTCAGATACAGGAAGGGGGAGGGGTACGTTATGTGCGGACAGGAGTAGTCGGGCTACAATACAATTTCTCATATTTATCAAAAGTTTCAACTTTAGACAATTAATATACTGTCACTGCCAAAATACACATAAATAGTAGCACATGTCCTGTCCTGTGGGGGCTGTGGAAAAAAAAATCTACAGGACTAAGGAAAAATGACGAGGTTGATTTTTGATTTTCACTTTGTAAAAGCACTTGATGATCGTTTTGAACTGTAATATTAAGGGTCTTCAGGTCTAGACCTTATCAGAGATACTAGTAGCATGGAAGATCATGTAGTTCAGATTTTTCAAAACTGGAATCATTGTTAATCTGTTGGGGACGAAATACGGGATATGATGACATAAATAGTTCCCCGGGGTAACATCTAGAAATCCGCCATTTTGTTGAATTACAAAATTATGTAAAAGTTATGTAATAAGTGTGGAAATAACAAATTTAGCTTCATTTTTACCCATTTTACTTTTAAAAGTTTATGCATTTTTGTTGTGCACTTGTGCAGGTTATGCCTCATTACCACTGATTACAGTGATCATAATTGAAGAAAATACATTTTTGGACACAAGAGGGCACTGACAACGCGGTACACCGGGGTACAACGGTACCTCAGGGTCGCGCGTGGTGCATCATATATGTACCTCTACTGTGGAGAATATGTGTTGGTTATATGAAGTTCAAAATCATCTTGAATGAGTTAAAGATTAAAGTTCGGGATTTGCAAGTCCATTACTTCCCTTCATTATCAATACCAAACAGTAGTTTAGTACAATGGTGTGTTGAAAGTTTGAGATCCATACATCAGGGCTCAACACTAGCACTTGCCCGCTTGCCCGGGGCAAGTAAAATTTCATGTTGGGCAAGTAAAATCTCAAAATGTTAAATTTTACTTGCTCGATTGGGCAAGTAAAATTTTGATCATGAAATGAGTAAACATGTCCAAAAGTCTCAAATTTTGTGTTCAGTTAACTTATACTAAATTTCGGCATTATTTTGTTCATTGTATGACTCTTGAACTTCATAAATCACACCTTTTGCAACCCCTAGAATCAAAATAACAAATGTCCAATGCTGGAAAAAAAGTTTATTATTTAAAATTATTGAGAAATCATTTCTTATGGTTTTGTTGTTTATTTTCGGGCAAGTAAATTTTTCATTTGGGCAAATAAAATTCTGAAAGTGATAATTTTACTTGCCCGGAGGGCAAGCAGGAAAAAAAGTTAGTGTGTAGCCCTGCATACATCATGAATTTGTTGTTTTATGAGAAAAACTAATAACGATATGTTACCACAATATTGTTCTTTCCGCGAGTTTAAATTTCGCTCAAATTTGCGGATCACGGTTATGTGTATGTTTGCATGACCAGCGGAGCACAGTGATTGAATAAACGGCTAAACTCCGCACGACCTTTGGCTAATGGCTGATCGGACAATTTTGGAACTAACAGAAAAGCCCGTGCACGTTAACGTCACTGTAAAGTTTGAAGTTTAATTGTCCAGATATTCACCAAAACTATGTATTCTACCCAAAGGTTTATGACAGGTGTTGAATTATACTAATCTTCACATTGTGAACGATTTGAGCTAATTTTATTCATTTTGCTGTTTTCTGGCGTGCAAATCCCGTACTCTGTCTTTAAATGACACTTTAAAAAAAGAAGAAAGATTACAACCATCATCAAACTGAGGAAGTACCCTGTCCTTGACATTGCACTAAAAGTGTGGCCAAATTACCCCCATCTCTAACTCCCCTTCGATCTCTTCCTCTCACCTCACCCCCACCCTACCTGACCCCATCCCAACATGGCTACAATTACAATTTGTATCATCTCTGGTAGTGCTATATTTACCTCCTCAATTCATCAGCATCAACAGTTAGGCCCCTACTACTCATTAATGCCGCGATGACAGAAGACAACAGAAGCCCGGTTTGAGCGTAGGTGTCGCTGGAAACGCTCCGCTCCGTCGACAGGTGCGTGGAAATGATGGATTTTCGGAGATTACGTTTTTCATCCCCTCCTTAAAGCGATCCCACTTCAGCGTGTCGGTTTGCGTAATTTGTTGCCCCCATTTGTAGATATATTGCCCTATTTTTTATTTTTTTTTTGCAGTAACTGGTTGAAAATATTTATTATGACAATGCCAGCTGGAAAAATCCCATTAGGAGAGAGCCAAATGTGTTAAGTTATTGGATAAATTGGTATCCGTTTGTGTGTTTTGCGTACATTGTGTTGCCCGTGTCAGTTTAGTGTGTTTGTGATCCCCTACAGTGTGTGTTTAAGGCATCATTCCAAAAAAGAAAAAAGAAATGTTTCCAGTTTAGGCAAATCTGAGCGACATAATCCTGTATGCTACTAATCAGATAAGATCTAAACATGAAGTGGTGGAATAAATTACTGATTAAAACTACATATACATGTATCATTAAGTATTTTTAAAAAGTGAAAATAAATGACAATTTCAGTTTCCCCACATCTGCAGAATTGTTGTCCTCAGGATATAAATTAATATACATGTACCAATATTTTTTCTGTATGCGGCCGGTATGGCCAGATATTCTGGCGTCTCAGCTAACCATACCGGCCGCATACCGGACAAACCGCAATGACAAAACGGCTTATATGCCATCGCTTTCATAAGGAAGACGATGCGAGCTATGTCTCCATTGTCATCGCGCTTTGTCCGGTATGGGTAGCTGAGACGCCAGAATATTTGGCGTTCCGATGACCGCCGCCGTTGAAAAATCAGCGAATTTGGGAAATTGCATTGCCTCCGAAAAATGGCCCTAGAATCAAAACGCCTTACTCAAAATCAATGATCTTGGTATCATTTTATTGGAAAAAGAATGTTCTAAGCAACAAAATAGAAATTAATGACATTTTACCAGTAATGTCGAAGAAATTAGCGATCATACTCATAGCATTCTTTCTGGGCCACCTTGTATAGTAAATCCATTCAAACGCTATCATTACTATTTCATGTACTTCTACTGCTACTACTACATTATTCTACTACTACTACTTCATCATGTTACTACTATTAGTGGTACTACTACTACTATTACTACTACTACTATTACTACTACTATAAGTACTACTACTACTGCTACTACAACTACCACTACTACTACTACTACAACTCCTACTACTACTATTACCACTATTACTACAACTACTACTACTATACTACTAGTACTACTACATTCTACTGCTAGTATTACTACTACTACTACTACTACTACCACTACTACTACTACTACCACTGCTACATTACTACTACTACCACTGCTACTACATTACTACCACTACATGTACTACTGCTACCACTGCTACATTACTACTACTACCACTGCTACTACATTACTACTACTATTACTACTACTACTACTACTACGCTAACTACTACTATATTGGTACACCATCGAGTCGATGATACCAGTTATAATTGTGCAAAAGTCTTCAATTAATATGGTGAGCCTAGTACTACTTTGTATGTACATGTACTATCACTACTACTACTGGTTGTTACCTTTCTTCAACTGTCAAGTATAGCAACTGAAAATGTATCCAATGTGCAGCTATATATAGCATTAGTGCTGATAATACAACTCAACTATTTTCTTGTATGTGTTGATCTGTCATTTATGACTCACAGCATCCAAACCCTGGGTGTGGAGGTCTATTTGATCGCTATCAAAGTTTCGAATATTTTATTACTTTCAAACTTGAGTTCCTCATTGTGTATGTTTTAAATCAAGTTGTGTCGATATGAGCGGAATTGCACCAACTGAGTGTGTGTTTTACGTTAAATTGTTTGGAAAAACGGTTTTTGACGGAAGAGGTGACATGAAAGGGTATTATATCTCACATGTGAAATCATGTGTCAAAACAAAATTATTACTAACTTCATAATTAAACAATGTTCACAGTTTAACAATATCTGAGCTATTAATTTTGCATGCTCAATGTCTCTGATAATGTCTTCAAATCATTGTATAACAATGTTTCCAGTTTAAAAACTCTGAGCTACATGATTCCCCATGATTTTCACTTCTATAAAAGTGAAAATCATTGAGAGACCATTCCAGCTTTTTCCATAGACTGCTGTGTTGCAGAATTTCCTATCGGCTGATATAAAATTAATGTGCCAATTTGTATCTGTACATATTGTACTAGTGACAGCATAACTGTCCAAACTTTTGTGTTCTAGGTATTTATTTGTCCATTCAAACACTGTCAGATATGTCAGATAGCAAAGTTCAACAATTTTTTAAATGGGTCTTCCACAGTGTTATGTAGTGTCTTTAAACTAAATCTCTGAAAAAAAATCCTGTTCTTCAAAGTGATCATTTAGTGCTTTGAAAGAGTGAACATCCAGGAATATCCCGAGTTACCATCTGTCTCCCTCTCCCCGTCTCCCCATACACTGTGATGTTACAATTAAAGTGATAGGCTAACATTATGGAGCTTCAGTTTAAAAAAACTTGTCAAACTGTGATATCTGAGCTACATAGTAGTGTTCAAATGGACAAATAAACACCCTAGAATACAAAAGTTTGGAAAGTTACACTGCCAATGGCAAGTTATACATGAATAAACAATAAAACTCAGGGCGAGTTTTATTAACCCGTTGACTACGAGATTATGTAAATCCCCATAGACTTTGTACAGGACCCATCCGGTTCCCGTAAGCAATGTAGGTGTACACACAGTAAGTCTATGGGAGGAAATGGGCAAATGAATCTGGTCAACTTACGATTTTCATTTTTTTAAAGCACTAAATAATCATTTTGAAATACAATTTTTTCAGGGCTTCATTTTTAGACCTCATCAAAGACACTGGTAGCATGGGGAATCATGCGGCTCAGATTTTTTTAACTGCGGTAAATGTTAGCCAATACCTTTAAGATTACATGGGATGTGCAGGACAGGTCAAATGCAATGTTTATCCACGTGCATATCTTGCTAGTGACAGTATAACTTTCCAAAGATTTTTATTCCAGGACTAAAAAAATGTTATGTACATGTAGCTCATATAATGTACCATAGTTTTACATTTTGCAATAAAGTTTCACAATATTAATGTCTTTAACTTTAGATTGCTAAAGCTGCGCTAACACAGAAATGCAAGATATTTACTTAACCCGTTGGCTCCGAGATTATGAAAATCCCATAGAGTTAACATAGGACACATCCGGTTCCCGTAGCCAACGGGTTAAAATATCATTTTTAATTTTTCCTACTAGTTTTGTTATGCCATTTAGGAGGTTTGCTGTTAATCTGTGAAGTCTTCATGTACTTGATCATAGACAAACCAAATTTATCCTCTGATTATTTATTACTCAAGGTGTATCGGACAGGTACTGTGCTGTAGATATTCAAAAAATATCCTTGGATGTGTCATTCTGTCAGTTGAATTTGAAAAGTTTTCAAATTATGTCTGACGTGGACAGTCCTTGGAAGTAATAGCCAGTAGTATAGTCATCCAACAGTCTTGTAAGTCTTAAAGGGGAAATCCAGGCTTAGAGCAAGTTGTTTTGAATAAAAGCAAAAAAAAAGTAAATAAATAAAATAAATAAATAAAAATAAGTAAATAGAGAAAAATAAGAATAGACAGAAATAGAAATAAGACTAAATAAATAAATAAATAAATAAATAAATAAATAAATAAATAATAAATAAATGGATAAATAAATAAATACATAAATAAATAAATAAAGAGATAAATAAATATGAAAATATGTAAAGAAATTATTAAATATCACTCATTGGAGAGGCTTATGGCAAGTTGTTTCGAATAGAAACTAGAAAAAAATAACCTTTTTAACCCTTTGGATGCTATAATGTAAAATATAGTCAAAAATGTCGGGGGTTCCCCCCCCCCCCGACATTTTTCAAGTAATTAATAAAAAAAAACCAAAGACAAAAAAAAAAGGTTATATGAGTTATACCTCATCTGAAAGAGCCAAGTCTGCTCTTTCAGATGAGGTATAACACATGTAACCTTAAAGCCTTTTTGACCCTTTAGATGCTATAATGTAATTTTTTTTTTTGGGGGGGGGTCCCCCCCCGAGATTTTTATGCCTTCCGCCAACGAAGATTGCCGGAGGCATCATGTTTTCGGTTGTCCGTCCGTCCGTTACCAGATCTCGTTACCGCGAACTTGAAACCCCGATCGGATTTTGATGTAACTTAGACCAAGTATGTACTTATGAGCCACAATGAACTGATTAGATTTTGGAGCTGAAAGGTCAAAGGTCAAAGGTCACCGGCGCCTTAAATTATGTCTGATTTGGTGTTCGTTCCGCGATAACTTGAGGCGGCTGGTCGGATTGTCCATGTAACTTGGGTGAAGTAGGTATTATGAGGCACCAATGAATCTGATTAGATTTTGGAGCTGAAAGGTCAAAGGTCAAAGGTCACGGGCCTTAAAATAGGTCTGATTTGGGCTCGTTACCGGATATACTTGAGAACAGCTGGTTTGAATTTTCATGTTAACTTGGATATAAGTATGTTTATGAGGCCACCATGAACTGATTAGATTTTGGAGTTCAAAGGTCAAAGGTCAAGGTCACCGGACCTGAAATATGTCTGATTTGGACTCGTTACCGCGATACTTGAGAGCGGTGGCGGATTGTCATGTAACTTGGGTGAAGTTGTATTATGAGGCACCAATGAACTGATTAGATTTTGGAGCTGAAAGGTCAAAGGTCAAAGGTCACGGGCCTAAATAGGTCTGATTTGGCTCGTTACCGCAGATAACTTGAGACAGCTGGCTTGAATTTTCATGTAACTTGGATAAAGTATGTTATTATGAGGCCAATGAACTGATTAGATTTTGGAGTTCAAAGGTCAAAAGGTCAAAGGTCACCGGACTGAAATTATGTCTGATTTGGACTCGTTACCGCGATATTGAGAGGCTGGTCGGATTGTCATGTAACTTGGGTAAAGTATGTTTATGAGGCACCAATGATGATTAGATTTTGGAGCTGAAAGGTCAAGGTCAACGTCACCGGGCCTAAATAGGTCTGATTAGGGCTCGTTACCGCGATAGCTTGAGAGCGGCTGGTGATTGTCATGTTACTTGGGTGAAGTATGTATTAGGGACGCAATGAACTGATTAGATTTTGGAGTTCAAAGTTCAAAGGTCAAAGGTCACCGCGGCTAAAATATGTCTGTTTGGGCTCGTTACCGCGATAACTTGAGAGGGGCTGGTCGGATTGTCATGTAACTTGGGTGAGTATGTATTATGAGGCACCAATGAACTGTATTAGATTTTGGAGCTCAAAGGTCAAAGGTCACTGGGCCTGTCTGATTAGGGCTCGTTACGCGATAGCTTGAGAGCGGCTGGTCGATTGTCATGTAACTTGAGTGAAGTTATGTTTATGAGGCACACATGAACTATATTAGATTTTGGGTTCAAAGCCATCAAAGGGTCAAAAGGTCAAAGTCCACGGGCCTAAAATATGTCTGATTTGGGCTCGTTACTGCGAAAACTGAGAGCGGCTGGTCGGATTGTCATGTAACTTGTGAAGTATGTATTATGAGGCACCAATGCAACTGATTAGATTTTGGAGCTGAAGGTCAAAGGTCAAAGGTTCACTGGGCCTAAAATAGGTCTGATTTGGGCTCGTTACGCCGTATTGAGAACAGCCAGTTAGATTTTATGTAACGTGGGTGAAGTATGTATTATGGGACCAATAAACTGATTGATCTTTTAGGAGCTAAAGGTCAAAGTCAAGGTCACTGGGCTTAATATGTCTGATATGGGCTCTTACTGTGATACCTTGAGTATGACTTTTCCAATTTTGATGTAACTTGGGAGAAGTATCCATATAGCACCAATTTATTGATTCGATTTTTGGAGCTGAAGGTCAGAGGTCAAAGTTCACAAGTGCTCATGTCTTGATTGAGCTCATTGTATCGATAATTTTGAGAACTGCTTATTGGATTTTACTGTAACTTGGTCAAGGGTCACATGGGCTTATGTTATTCATCTATTGGTCTTGCTACCTATGGTAACTTGAAGCTTTTCAAATTACATCAATTGGATGGGAGTGCGGATGCGGAGGCATCCCATCGACTGCGCGCAGTCGAACTGCTCTAGTTCATTAATTAATTAAAAACAAGGTGGTTAAACCACGAGTCTCGCCTGATTTCCGCGATCAATAAAACATGCAATATGCCTTTTGACCCTAGATGACCTTTGACCTCTCATTCCTCCATCACGAACATGAGAGGTATATTTCCCACTGATTGTTTGGATCCAGTTTGAACAAATTGATGCAGAATATTATTTTAACTTTTGACCCTAGATGACCTTTGACCTCATCATCTCATCAACACACATGCGGTATCACCCAAGGATATTTGTACTAAGTGTGAATACAAGATGTAGAATAAGAAATGAGAGCATGGCCTCATATCATTTGACTTTTGACCCCTAGACGACTTTGACTCTATCATCATCAACACACATGTGTATTACCTAGGTCATTTGTACCAAGTGTGAACACAATTGATGCACAAACAAGTTAATGAGAGCAGTTAAATTAATCTCATATCATTTGCCTTTGCCCCTAGATGACCTTTGACCTCATCATCCTCATCAACACACATGTGGTTTACACGAGGATCTTTGTACCAAGTGTGAACACAAGTTGATGCAGACTAAAGAATGAGAGCATGTTACGCATGGCCTAATTTACTTGACCTTTTGACCCTAGATGACCTTTGACCTCCATCCTCATCAACAATGTGGTATTACCCAAGGATCATTCTGTACCAAGTGTGAACAAATTTGTATGCACAAAAAAGGAAATGATGCGAAGTTAACAAATACTTAAGAACTAGTACATTCCTATGCAATTGACTCTAGATGACCCCAGATGACCCTGCCATGACTTTACCCATTACTTGTCCACCCACTGATCATGTTACAAGTTTGCGTTGAATGAAGCAACACTTTTCAATTGACAGTCATTTAACGAAACTTTACCAAATGAGCGGACATTTACTACATACTACATACTACTACTACATATACATACTACATCTCATACAGAAAGTGATTTCATAGTCTCTTCCTGAACACGTCCAGGCGGAGACAATACTTAGAATTTCAGAATCTATTATTGCAGGGTTATGACTTTGGGGCATAAAGCTTTCAAATAACAAAAAATCCCCAAAACTAAACTTGGGCTTTAATACTCTTTTGATTTTAGAGTTGAACATTTTTACATGCACATTTAGGCAATTAAAATTGATTTCCATAAAATTTCCACTTGCCGAAAAGCAATTAACTTTACTTGCCCCGGGCAAGTGCTAGTGTCAAGGCCTGCTTATCCCCATCAGGTTGTCAAACATATGGGATGATCTAGAGGTAATTGGAGAGGATGGAACTTGTTTTATTAAAAAAAAAAAAATTGGCCGAGAAGGGATGTGGATACAAGATGACGTACAGATTCCTCTGTCCGGATTTTGGCAGAGCCTCTTTAACTTGCAGTGACTAAACCCCCGGCTGGCCTATGTATGCATTCTGCCATTTCTGTTAGCCCCTTGCTTCCTGTGAAATTAGGTCTTCATGGTTGGGGGATAAAAAGCACTGAGGCAGCTAGCTACTGGAAGATGTTGAAGGTGATAGCGATGAAAAGAAAATAGTTGAAAAAAATACGAGTTTTGGATGTAAATAGAAATGGATTAAAGAATGATTAATAGCCATGCCAGGGCTTGTTTGTATTTTAAGCTGCATGTACATACATTTTTTTGGGCAAAATTAATAACTGGAAATAAAATGAGAATGTTGGATATACTAAAGGTAGAGGGCAGATTGCATTATATTCATGTGTGATTGTGAATGCGAATGGAAACAAGAATGAAACAATGTCATGATACATGTTTATAGCTTTCATACACAGTATAATGAATGTTATTGCCATGAAATGGGGTTTGTGAAAACTTGAATCCGTTATTAAATCAATGTCCTGTAGTGACATTTTATTCATGGTTTCTGTCATCAAGTAAGGGTGCTGATCTCGGTTTGGGATGTATCAAATGTTCCTCCTTCAGTTTCCAATGAGGAATTTCCTGACTTTGATGATGGTGATGATGATTGTAATAGAGATGATAGATGTGATGATGGTGATGGTGGTGGTAATAGTGGTGATGTTGATGTTGGTGGTGATAGTGATGGTGGTGATGGTGATGGTGATAGTGATGGTGGTGATGATGATGGTGATGGTGATTGGGGTGTTGATGATGGTGGTGGTGATGGTGATGGTGATAGTGATGGTGGTGATGATGATGGTGATGGTGATAGTTGTGGTTGTGATGGTGATGGTAATGATGATGGTGATGATGATGGTAATGGTATTGATGATGGTGATGGTGATGGTGATGGTGATGGTGATGGTGATGGTGATGGTGATGGTGATAGTGCTGATGGTGATGGTCATGGTCATGATGATGGTGATGGGGATGATGGTGATGATAGTGATGATAGTGATGATGATGATGGTGATGGTGGTGATGGTGATAATGATGATGGTGATGATGATGATGGTGATGGTGATTGTGCTGACGGTGATGGTGATGGTGATGGTAATGATGATGATGGTGATGGTGATGGTGATGGCGATGGCGATGGCGATGGTGATGGTGATGGTGATGGGGATGATGATGGTGATGATGGTGGTGGTGATGATGATGATGATGATGATGATGATGATGATGATGATGAAGATAATAATGGGAGGAGGAGAATGGTGATGGTGGTGATGGTGATGATGGTGATGGTTGTGGTGATGGTGATAAGGAGGATAATTGATTGTGCTGTTGCTGATGATGATGGTGATGGTGAAAGGGGGATGATAAAGGTAGTGATGGTGGTGGTGAAGGTGATGGTGTTACAATCGTAAAATTTGAAATTGAGAAAAGTTTAATGTATAAATTGATAAGCTAAGTAACTAATTAACTATAACTCACTAAATAACTAAATAAATGAACAGATAGAAAAATAAGTAACTAATTAAATACATACAATGTGAAAAACATAAATGCATAATACATAACTACATGAATGCATAAAAATATGTGAATATACAGAATTAATGACTGGATAAAATAATGAAATATCAATTTATAGGCCTATGTATTCAATATATTTTCTTACAAGGTACACAAACTGTATGCATGTATACTCTATGCCTGTCAGTATGTGACGTGATAGTTTAGCATTTAGTTTTGGTATTTGGAGTCAAGGCCTGGTTATATCCCGGGGGAAATTACATATTCTTCCAAATATAAACAGAATTTCCTGTGACTGTGTTTAAGTCAGTGAAATTTCTCGCCACTGATATGACCGGGTACAGAAATAATATAATTTTAGGCTGAAAAAAAACCCCAACAACTAAAAATAAATAAAAACAGAGACAATATATTTGTCATCGCATTGTGACAATTACAAAATATGTGTCACTTGCCTAATTTAACTTTCAGATCTGAAGACCGTCAAAAAAAGAATAAAATTTCATGTGTCAATTTTGTGACAACTTTGTGTAACTCATTTCTGTAGTCTACGGGGAAAAAAATAAATCTGTTTGATGTATAGGCTGCAGCAATGACGGTCAGTTGTTGCTATGGTAAATATCTCAAGTTGCTATGGTGATATGTTGCTTGGAATTGTGGCAGGTGGTCATGAAGCGCCCCCGCACAGACATAACAGGTGCTGACCGACTTGTTGTAGCCCTGGTGGTTTCACTGTGATTAATAATAAACTAATCTTAATTGCGCTGCCCCCCCTGTGTGTGTATTTTGGGAGTTGTACTCTCTGGTTGTAGTAGATTGCACTAGTCTTGTTCTTAGACTGTGTGTTTTTTCATCGGTTGCAGTGAGAGAGTAGTCTAGTGTTTTTTCCTTGACAATATACAGTTATGTTTGTTATCCACTCCTGCCTAAAATTGAAAGGTGACAAAACTCCAAGTTTTAAAAAAAGTGGTAAATGTTCATTGAACATTTGAATATATTTATATATAGAATTTGTACAATAAACAATGTATTATCATTTAGGAGAGCCAGAAACCATGACCAAGACGCATAGAGATCGGCCTTTTTTTTTGCTCTGAATCTGTCACATTTGTTTGTTCCTAACAATAAATAATGTACTTCCAACAAATAAGGATTTCACTGAACAATTTTTTTTTCAATGTATCCCTTGAATAACTAGAATTATTCATGTATTTTGTGTAGCAGAATTCATTAATCAAAGTCAGTATATTAGATTATTAACCAGTTGGAGATGATTTAATTTCACTGTAAGATACATTTTCCATAGACCTCTACACAAGTTAACTCAAACTCAGTCTCCAAAGGGTTAATTAGAGCAGTTTTGTATCTGAGGCCACAGGTTCAAAGACCGAAGCCACCCCAAACACAACCTTTCCATAGAGTTTGTACAGGTGACTCAGACTGAGACTGAGACCGAGGCCACCTCAAAACACAACCTTTCCATAGAGTTTGTACAGGTGACCCGGATCGAGACCCAGACTGAGGCCACCAGAAATTGGTCTCATAGCTGGTCTCGGATTCAACACCGTGTTTTAGTCATCTGACTTTGATAAAAAAAAAATCAGCTGACTAGACTAGGCAGTTAGGAAAGACAGCATAACATCAGTGGAGAAAAGGTTTTGTTGCAAATTTGTCTCTCTGGTTGATATAGAATCAGCCTCCTCGGCTGAGTTCCCCCCCTCCTCGGCGGCGAGTCACTCTTTTCCACCGTCACTACTCACCCCACCCCCCCCCCCATCCAATTCAACTTCCTGCATCTCCTCATATTACATGACAGAAAATATCATGAGATATGAGGGAAGTCGTGTAAGTTATAATCAAGATCAGCCTACCAATCGGTCTTCAAAACTCTTGACGTGTCGTCATGGGGAAGGGGCTCGTTACCACGGCGGGGGAAGCCGAGATTGCGAGATAGAGTAAGCACATGCAAACACGCATGACAGCCTGACTGGGAGTCGGGCAGAGCTGTGAGCAAGGTGTGGGACTGGAGCTGACGCTGAGCAGCTTCTCCCAGAGGATCGGTCGGCCTACTGCAACCGATACCCGATCAGAACTGCTCAGAATCCAGCCTCATGACGCCGTTAAGCAGCTGAGCCCAGATCGGCAACGACTCGTGTTATCGTCGGAGTGAAAAAAATGTGCTGAGGAAGGAGAGAGGGAATAAAAAAATCACGGACATGGAAGTGAGAGATCGGAAGTGGCACAAGGAGAAGATTTAGAGCATGGCATTGTGACTTCATTATCCAACATTGTGTTTGGGATTAGGGGCTTTAGTTCAGGGAAGGGGTAGGCAAGTGTCTGGGCGTGATTAATGGCTTCGTTAGCGCCGAGCTAACGTTCACGTTTGCCCCAGAAGGGAAACGTGTGTTTTGCCAACATTGATTTGAGGAGAGAGAGGAACGCGTTGCGACCACCATGAATTCAAGACCGCTTGGTGGTATCGGTATCCTAAACCGAGAGACGGGGCAGAAAATGAAGACAGGATGGGTTTGGGTAAGTCTTGAGATGTATCTTATTTGCATTTTTAAAAATTTTTAATTGACTCGTTCTAAAAGAACTTGTGTCAATATCCCTTGTGGATTTGTGTGGCTCCCTATGGATCTTATTTTTATCTGGCCCAGATAAAATTAAAATACTACAGTTCGAACTCGATTAACCAGCTACGTTGGGACTAGCAGCCATCTGGATAAGTGATATGGCCGGATAAGAGAGATAATGTACAAACACAGTATAGGGGGAGGTACACATGCCATAAGTTGTTGTATAAACAACCCAAAGACCATGCACAACTTGCAACAGACCTCGCACATGTGACACTTATTTACTGTCCCTGATAACCAGCATGTTTCTTTGTACACTTCTAATAAAGGTGTATCAATTACAGGTAATGACTGATAAGCCCATTGTCCGGATAACAGAGATCTCTGTATAATCGATGGCCCTATAACCAAGGCGGAACTGTAGTATGTTTATGCTTGATTCTCCTTAAGTAAACAAATTAGAGGCAAATCCTTCCAGCTGGGAGATCCATTCCAGCTAGTGTACAGTTGGTATATATTTCAACTGATTTGGTTCTTGAGGCATTTTCAAGTGTTCCCAATCACATCACTAACCTTTAAAGGAAGATGTAGCCTACAAAATGATAACAGGAATAAATTAAGAAAAAAAAAGGGCATTGTGAGTATTGCGAGAATTATGGTAAACTGTGATGAAGACAGCCTAAATAAGGGGTACAGTGTGACACTCGCCCTATAAATTAGTTAATTTTTGTTAAAGTGATAGGCTAACATTGTAGAGCTTCAAATTAAAAAATTGTCAAACTTTGATATCTTAGGTACATAGTAGTCTTCAAATGGACAAATAAACATCGTAGAATACAAAAGTTTGGAAAGTTACACTGCCAATGGCAAGTTATGCATGAATAAAACTTGGGGCGAGTTTTAATAGCCTACGTGTACACACAGTAAGTCTATGGGAGGAAATAGGGAAGTGAATCCGGTCAAATTACGATTTTCACTTTTTTGAAGCACTAAATCATCATTTTGAAATGCAATTTTTTCAGGGTTTCATTTTTAGGCCTCATCAAAGACACTGGTAGCGTGGGGAATCATGTGGCTCAGATTTTTTTAACTGTGGTAAATGTTGGCCAATACCTTTAAGTTTACATCTGCACGCTTTTTAAAACCCTTGAAAAAACTTGCCGAAACAGCTATAGGGGACAAGCTTATCTATTCAAAAAGTGCGTACTTTACCATTATTGAAAGATCAGAGTCTGATCTGTCTGCCGAGGTATAATTCAGTTAACCTTAACACATTATGAACGCTTTGGATGCTATACTGTAAAATATAGTCAAAAATCTCTGGGTTGCCCCCCCCCCCCCCCAAGATTTTTCATTAATTGAAAAAAGCCCCGAAACACATTCAAAATCTTTTATTGGTATGATATGACCTTTGGGCATAAAGCTTTCAAATAAAAATAATTGCCAAAACCAAACTTGTACTTTAAAGACCTGCATGGTAAAAAAATAATAAAGCTCATATTTTAAAAATCGTAAAGATTGTTTAACGATGCCTTTAATATTCACTCTGGTGTTATTTAGGTCGAGCGTGTGCGGAAGTGTGTCTGCCCGACAGCTATTTGCGATGAAAGTCTTTAAGCTGCAGACTAATAATATACCTGCAGTAAAAAAAAATGTATGTATAAATAAAAAGTACCCTATTAAAAAGATTGTGAAACTGGGGGAAAAATGTGACGCATACTCACACACTTAGGTGTGTTGCGTCATGTTTTTGTTTGGGGACCTCACATTTGCTGCGGCAACCGTTGCTCCGGTGACAATATCTCAGAAGACAAAGAGTTAAGCATTTAGGGCTCTCGCTCTTTGAGGCGTTTCCTGCTTAGCGATAGGGTTAGGGTTAGGTGCTGCGAGCGCGCCGGGGGGGGGGGGGGGGGGCCACGCTCGACTTACAAAGTGATACCTACGACTGTATGTGCCGCCACCGAAATCGGAAAATCGGGGGCTTCTGAAGTGCTGAGCGGAAAACATGGGGGTCTCTTGGAGACTTGGATCTAAGGCTTCAGGAAACACCTCAAAATGCTATTTGCTTTGCGAACTTGCGAGCCTGCGGCGGATTTTCGGCGCGGCTGGTGCGGGAAATCGGCGAATTGCTGCTGGTGGGCCGTGCCGCTGGTGCGGAACGAAATAAATCAGAAGCGGACGGCAAATTTTGCCGGAGTGTGGTCTCTGGAAGAGCTGGAAAAATCTATAATTTTTTCTCTTGACTTTCTGAATGAGATGCTATGGAACGCGAAATTCTGGCGTCTTCGAAAAAGGGGTCGTCAAAGCCGGCACGTCCCCCGTACCACCAATATGTTGAGTGCCCCCCCCCCCCCGGAGGGGGGGGGGGGCGCTGGAGTAAGTTGTTACTGTACTGTACTGCAATAGTCATTGGTTGCCTGAGCAAAGTTTGGTCTGAACTTTTTCTGCTTAGAAATCGTGTTTGTTAGTGGAATGATTGTGAACACTTGAAAATGCCTCGAGAACCAAATTAATATGGTCAAATTTGATCAAGCCTTATACAAGATTCATCCCATTCTGGGTATTTCGTGTTTGCAGGAATGATGGTAGCCCCTTGATGGGTCTGGAATCTGTGTCGCGTCAATTGTCCATTTTTTTCAAGTTATTTCTCCTTTGAGGCAAGTTGATTTGCTGAAATTTTGGCCGGAAACTGAACACTCCTTGTAATAACAGATGCTTTGAATTAAAATGACCCCCCCCCCTCCATCCTACACTTTCTAAAAATTGAATTGTCAATTTCTATAACATGAAAGCGTTTCAGAGCTTGTGGCATATACACAATCACTGTGGCGGATCTACGAGATGGGGGGGGGGAGGGGAGTTAGAGGGTTTCAACCCCACCCGTGGGCTGCCATATGAAAATGTGATGTGCACAGAAAAACACCATCATCTTTAAAAAGCAATGGAAAGCACTACAAAACCATTAAATCAAGCGTAAAAATAAAACATACAAAATGTTCAATTTTTTGGCGTGCTTGGTACGCAAAATTCTGTATTGCAACTTGGTGCTCAAAGCATGTTTCAAATTTTTGACATTTTTTCACTTTTGCCCTTCCAGTCTGAAAAATGGATTGACGCCACTGGGTAATACCCTCCCTCAGTAAAATACTAGATCCACCCTTGAATCGTATGAAAAAACTTTCCTTTTTCACCATTTATCAAAAAAAAAAAACTATGCACTGCCTTTAAATAATCTTTAGATCCATCCATGTAGTTCACATCTCTATTCAATGGTCAGCAGTGAACTCTGAAAAATAAAGCATTTCTGTTTGGGGATGTCGCAAAAGCAAAGTTTGCCGTCAATTTTATCTTATGGTGCGATAAATGCAGCAGCCTCCTCTCTCTGACAACCTACTCAAATAATTAGACGCTAACACGCTTCTTCAGCATCGTCGTAACCTAATCACGGCAGTCCGCTATTTACCTGGCTTCGTGCAATCCTAGGAGATGTTACGGCGCCACCGAGTCGCATCCTCAAGCGGTGTCTGGGTGCCTGGGGTCTCGTCATGATATACTGACAACTCTAATAATAGCGTAGAGGAACAGTGGAAAGTGCAAAGGTGTGAATGGTGTGCATTTGTGGGATTTTCTGTCCGATGCAATGAGGTGAATGCTGGTGCGGGTGATGTTAGTGTTTGTAGTTTGTTCACAAAGTCAAAGGAATTGAGATAAATTATACAAATCTATTAGTTTGTGAAATGCTTTGAAATACAACTCTAATAATAGCGTACTGGAACACTGGGAAGTGCAAAGGTGTGAATGGTGTGCATTTTGGGACTTTCTGTCCGATGCAATGTGGTGAGTGCTGGTGTGGGTGATGTTAGTGTTTGTAGTTTGTTCACAAAATCAAAGGAAATGAGATAAATTATACAAATCTATTACTTTGTGAAATGCTTTGAAATACAACTCTAACTAGATGTTAATTCGTCACTAAGACGAATTGGTGATCCGCGTAACCGCTCCGATCAATAAATTTAAAGAAAATGTGACAAACAATGCATATCAATCATCATTGCATGATGAAATAATGTCCCTCATCACCTGAAATTGTCTATTAAACATTAGTTGAAAATTCGACGTGCGCGTACGCGTTCGTTGCCACGCGCGGACGGTTGTGATTAGCACCAGTGATGACTTTGAACCTGCAGTTACTGTGTACCAAGTTTTGTTATCTTAATCCACCCCATTCATGAGATATGCGCGAAATACGATTTTTATTTGTGACGTCACAGATGACGTCACAAGTATTCTGCATGCAAAGTAGTGCCTAAACTGTTATCTACGGATCATAG
>JZLH01S0474410.1:38224-40724 GCA_001188425.1 Eucidaris tribuloides
TTGTGTTCTTTTAATCAATGTTTAATGCCTCACAGACCGGTGCTGCAGAAGCTCTCAACTGATGTGCACAAGGATTGAATCCTCAGCATGCTCAGAGAAGAGCTAATAATCAACTTTGTGACAAAAAAGGACAAAATGAAGCACTGATTCAGATGTACCCCCATAAAAAGAAGTTAATGTCATGTTTGTAAGATGAACTGTGAATTTAAAAAAAAAATGCATTTTCTTCTTTTTCAGGGGTTGGGGGTTGGTAATTGTATCTGAATTATTGCTTTATTTTGTCTTTCTTGTCACAGAATTGATAAGCTCTTCTCTGAGCATGCTGAGGATTTAGAATGTAGCAAAAATGAAGCAATGATTCAGATACAACCCACCCTACCCCTTCAAAAACAAGAAAATGCCATTTTCTTCAGTTCACAGTTCATCTTGCAAACATGACATTTTCTCCTTTTTTAGGGGGGTACTTCTGAATCATTGCTTCATTTTTGTCTTTTTTGCCACAAAATTGATATTACCTCTTCTCTGAGCATGCTGAGGATTCAATCCTTGTGCACATCAGGTGAGAGCTTCTGCAGCACCGGTCTGTGAGGCATTAAACATTGACTACAAGAACACAATTCTGTGCGCAAATGCTTTTTTGGCCTATTGGACAAAAGTGGCCTGTGCTCACTCATGCGTGAAATACTTTCTATACCAATAGTGTCATCAGATAGCTTAGGTCCAAGGTAAAATATTCATATCAAAAAATAATCTTTAGATCATGAAATATTTGCGTAATAAATGTTTTTCTGAGTGTCTACTTTTTTGATACACGCTGTATAGGCCTCTATCCTATACTGCATGCGTTTTATACGTGATAAACAATTCGGGTCAACGTCCCTTCAGGCACGACGGAGTAAGAAGCTAAATTCGCCCCAGCGTATTCACCTCTGATGTAGCTCCTTTTGCCTTGGACACGGAAGAGAGAATCTCGGCAGCCTTTTTTACATTACCAGCCGATGGTGCAGTCTTGTTTAACTTCTCCTCTAACCATCTCAAACAATTTTCCGCTCTGTTGGCATTTGTTGGTATCTAAAACATAGCGATATAAGAGTCGAAAGGTACACGTAAGTACAACGTTTTGTGTTTTGTATTTTGTATTTTTATTTTTATTTTTTTTTTTGGGGGGGGGGTATTTCTAGTAATCCAAATACACCGAAAATACCCCAATTTACACGTACAATTGATTGGGCCCGTTTGGAGCTTAAGAACGAGATTTCTAGGCTTTGGGTTTTATTGAAATCAAATCCTCTGCAATGGGTTAACTGCCCTCATACGATTCACCATTCTTAATGTTGTAATGTCCAGAATCTCAATGTAGCTCGAATGAAGAATACCGGATTTCATTTTTGTTTCACTTCTCGGTCTATTTAGTTCGGAAAAAGCCAAGCCAAGGCAAGCCATGTGTTAAATTCTTGCAAAATACAATAATTGCTGGTTGTCTTAAATGTGCACGGCTACTTATATTTAGCACTTTATATCCACACTATTTTGTCTTGCGACATACATCATAGGAAAGTAGATAATCCCCCACACATTAATGAATCTACGTACCTGTTGGGCTGTGTCAGGGCATGGTAGGTAAGTGTTAGATTCTGTTAACAAAGCAGATACATGAAGAAACACACTGTCATTCCGCTTTGTGTGACTACTGACTAAAATGTATTTCATTTACTGTGTTTACCTCTAATTTCACTCTTTCCAAATTATTTGCATTGTGTTAACAATAACATTTCTGTTGGGGTCATGGGGTGGAGGCATGCCCCGACTGCTAAATTCCTTTTCCTACGAACTTTCTTTCACAACGGCGCATGCGGACTTACAATATTAACGTCGCACACTTTCACGCTCCATGCACAATAAGAACGAAAAATAAACGTTGAAGTCATCGAATTGGAGGTACGGCAGCACAAGAGTACTAGTTAGAAAGCTAGACTAAGTCTACAGATATCAAAGTCCCTGGTTTGGATTTTAATTACTGAAACCAATTCTTCAATTCAGAACCAAGTTCTTCTTCTCTTGGGAAGGAGGTTTATTTCGTCAGGCAAAAAATTGAAAATCAAGACACCCGACACGAATGCCCTTCAGCAGGCATTTTTATCCACATGCTGCTCTCAACCCGGGTGTATAAATGGGTATCCGGTAGGATGGGAATGTTTACGTAGGTTGTTTAGCATGTGCGCGCCTGTAAAATGGCGACTGGCTGGAATGCTTACCAGGGAGTAGAGAGTGAGCATTCTAAGTGTTGGATTGAATTGTATCCAGTGACTGAGGTAATAATAATATGTAAGCGCTACGATACTGTGGTGAATATCGCACTATGACAACCCATTATTGTTCTTCTTCTTCTTCTTCTTCTTCTTCTTCTTCTTCTTCTTCTTCTTCTTCTTCTTATCATTATTATTATTATTATTATTATTATCATTATTATTATTATTATTATTATTATTATCATTATTAT
>JZLH01S0474410.1:43224-53620 GCA_001188425.1 Eucidaris tribuloides
CTACTACTACTACTACTACTACTATTACTACTACTACTTTTTTTTATTTACCCAGGGTAGCCACTTCAGTCAAATAGACTGTTCTTCCAGCGGGCCCTGCATGACACAAATGTTATTATTACCCTTCTCTGTTCTAAAATACCGAGCGCCTGGCTAGAAAGCAGAGGTACAATTTTTAAAAAGTCTTTGGTATGACCCGGCCGGGGCTCGAACCCGCGACCTTCCGACTGTGAGGCGGACGCTCTAACCACTAGACCATCACACCGGTGTAAAGGCCATCTAGGTCATCACACCGGTGTAATATCTCTTCCAGAACGAATCTGGACCATTCTTTCACGTTTTATGTATTTCCAATCGAGAGACTCGAGACCTCATGAACTATAAAACTAAGATCATGTACAAAGCCCCACAGGTATCCAAACCCGAATTTGCATTATTCTTCTACGTATTGCGTATTTTCAGTCTGGAAAGACCCCACGTAGGCCTATTTGATAGGATTTTTGTTTTACAAAAACGTTTAGAGAAACTAATTAACATTTTGCAGCTTCAATTTGAACAAAGTCAAACTGTGATTATCTGAGCTGCATGTGTTTGAACAAACAAGTAAATATTCAGAGTAAAAACAACAATAAGAAACTTTGGACAGTAGTACTGCCACTGGCAAGGTATACAAATGAACACCCTCGTGACTAATGGGTGGATTAAAGCAAGTAGAGGACTATATGCATTTGGTCCACGGGCATCGATCCGTTTTTCGGATTGAGGGAGGGGAACAAAAATGAAAAAAAAAATCGGCGCGCTCTACGTGTCAAATTGCAATACATATTTTTTTTGCACGAAGCGCGCTGAAAATTCGACAATTTTGTATATTTGATGGTATATGCTTTTATAGTGCTTTTCAATGCTTTTTAAACACATCCTTCTATTGGATATTATGGATTTTTCAAGTTGTCAAAATAATTGGGGGAGGAAATTAATGTTTGCCCTCCCACCCCCCAATATTTTCAATGGTGGGGCGATCGCCCCTCCCCCCCTCCCGATGGACGCCTCTGATATGGTCTTAAGACTAACACGGCAGTCTGTTGGAGGAAATGATCATGGCTAAACTGGATACTCATAGATTTTCACTCGCTTAAAACATTGAATGATAATCAAAGACAATTTTGCCAATAAATCCATTCGATTAAAGTCAAACATCTAGTGATACCTTGTGAGACGTTTAGTGCTTCAGGCTCTGAAGTTGTTGTCGTTGTTACAAGCGGTGTTGTTCTTGATGTTATGGTAGATGTTTCTTCTGCTTCCATGACTGCATGAATGTGTTAAAAAATAAGTCGTTTTCAATGAATGAATGATGAGTAGTGAATGTCGTTGAATGAAGGCTAGTCGTGATTTTAGTGAACTTACGAGGCCTGCGGCTGGATTTTTTTTCACTTTGCATGTGAACCCAAATTATTTCCCAAGTATTTTATATTAGACTAAATAAATTCAATTTGAACTATAGTTCAACATGTTCAAGTACGAGTACTCTAAAAACAGTACTCGAAATATACTCGAGTACCAATACTGAGTACGAGAACTATAATACTGACCAATAACACACAATTCTGATACGGTCTGGGTTATCTCTAAAGTTTGTTGCTGATCCATCCTTCCTCCCTCCCTCCCCCTCCCTCTTTCCCTCCCCCGGTATCCTTCCGCTTTTCTTCCTTCCTATCTTCATTTCTGTCTGTCTGTCTTTCTTTCTTATTTTCTGTCCTTTCTTCTCTTTTCTCTTTTTCTCTTTTCCTTTATTTTGCCGACTACGCGTTTGAACGAAGGAGGTATCACACCCCCCCAAATGCCTCTGTAGCGACTGCAAGAAGAGGAAGTAGGAGGAAATTAAAAGAGGAACAAAATATTTTCATCATCATAAACTGTAACAACAACATCATCATCAGTATCATCAAGTACGACAGCATCACTGAGAAAACTTACAACTTGCGATATGCATTCGACGTGGTTCTCCAAATACGGTGCTTGTAAATTGTCTTATATGTGGCGATTTTGCTTGGTTAATCATGTACACGTTCCTTCTGTACTTGTCAGGCCAGTATAACAAGCCATTGTAGAAGACGACATCTGTTGGTACGTACGTGGCGTCGTTCATCAAAGTACGTACGTTGCTTCCGTCTAGATTCATATATTTTATAACATTTGACTGCGATGAAGCATAGAAAATCCGGTTTCCTGAAATGTATAACAACGGACAGAGAAACTACTAATTCTAATAATGGAGAAGAAGTTTGCCGACGTTTCCACCCGCAATGTGAGAAAAATTACGTGTTTATGTGCCAATAATCATGTCATATCGCATTGCATCAAAATTAGATGTGATGACGCAACTGTAAAATGGCAAACAACACTAGTAATAAAGAAAATGGAACGGGCTTGGAGGGTTTTTTTTTCTCCCCTTTCAGAGTAGAACAAGTGTTGTATTTTAAACTTCTAATAAACACTCTAAATTACAGGGATTTAAAATAATCCTGAACGGCTGGGGTGAGGGACCAGTCGATTTTTTTTACTTTAGATTCAAATCTTAAGGATTGATTAAGTCACAAATGCTTACTAACTATAAGATTTAAATCTAAATCCAAAAAATCGACATGTCCCTAACCACAGTAGTTCAGGACTTTGTTCTTCAAATCCTTGTATTTTAGAGTACACATGTACATTATTTTGTTGCCCCATATAGTGAAAAATTAATCCCTTATATCAATGAGTTTGAATTATATATATATATATATATATATATATATATATACATATATATATATATATTTGATAAATACGTCACTTTATTAACAGTAAATCTATCATAACAGAAGATATGATTATATCCTGTCATAAATAAAACATGTCTTTACGCTTCGATTTAGGCCACTGCATGCTTTCATTTAGATCAACCAATTTCGAAGTTGATCTTTTTAACACCAACCGGACGGTCTGTCAAATGAGATGGAAAACCAATAACTTTTCCAGTCACAAGATATCGGTGCAGAACAACTATAGATCTTTTAATCGGTGCTGGATAAAATACTCGTCAAATCATGTTGCTTATGCGTCTTCCACTTCCGTCTTCGGACGACTAAATATACCTTTATCATAACACACATTTATAAATGTAATATTTTCAGACATAAAGTCACTCAAATCGATCATTAGGGAGAGCTTTCATCAATCGGCACTTTGATAACAGCACATTACTTTCTTATTCTGTCACATAATGGCTTTTCTGCGAAGAATGCGAATTTGGAAACTTTACTGTGTAATCTTCGGATCGTTTTTCCTTTTTGCATCGTTTCATGTATGTTATTGTTTCGTTCATGCGTAATGAAATTATAGCATGGCCGTTTACGTGATATGAAAACAAAGGTTTTGTTGTACTATCGCATACTACCCATGATTGGAAGAAGTGCTTTGAGATAAATCTAGCTAAAATTAAGTACATTACTTCAGCTGTCGATATTTCACGGTCAAATGTTTATTAGTTTTTAAACAATACCTTCAGTGCTCATTGTGACAGGCGAATTTGTTGTGGAGCTTGTATCGGATCAATGAGGGCACAAGATTAATTAAATACTAATTAATGAACACTTCATTCAATTTAAATACAAAATGCATGTAATTGATGTAAAGCGTTTATTAGGTAAGCCACTCTTAAAGAGCACTATCAATATCAGACTTTACAGATTAGTTGACCTGTTCATCAACTGCCAACTTAAAGAGAATACACAGTACTGGTTGATTACTTGCAGAACAACAACATTTTTATATCAACTGCTTTCAAACCTTCTGTGAACAGATGGTATTCTAAAAATGTCACTATAGTACAGGAGAGAGTAGTTGAAAACAACAGAACACTTCGTGTTGGACATTATCTGTTACACAAATCCCCACTGCTGACAAAGTACTAACACAGAAATCTATATATGGGACTATGTTAATTGTTGCCATACACACTGCAGCAACGGAGCTTACTCCGTCGGGTACTTAAACTGCCAATTCCTCAACTTTCTATTGCATATGAAGTGAATTAGTCCCACATTATAATGCAAATGTAATTTACTCTCAGCTGGAAAATATGGAAATGTGAAATTTTGATGAAAGATTTTTCATCATCAACCAGTACTGTGTGTTCTCTTTAAATGAAACAGGTTATTTTTATTTTGTATACATGTCGATAAACTGGGGGATGAGCCTCCTTGTACCTTGGCTCCGCCTATGGTCCGACCTATGATACAATACAATTAAAAACAGCTGTCTCATCTTCGAATCACTCACCAGTTATATCGACAGTCAGTCCAGCAATATCTGACACATCGCTGTCGTAACGAAGTTGTCTCCTGTTTTCCCCATCCAGATCTGCTTGTTCTATTCTGTTTTGTTGTGTCCAGTAAATTCGACTGGAGAAAAATAGAATTTGTCGGCCTTTGACTATTAACGTAACCACGTCAGAGTTGACGTCCTGTGTATTCGGGCGCAATTTGCTTCTCAGCCTAGCAAACATTGTTCACCCCTTCCACATTTTTTTTTATTTGGATTTTTTTTCTTAAAATCTTAATGCCGGACAGATATCTAAATTTAAACGCTTATCAATCAGATCATCAAAATATATAGCATCAGATCTTACGAATACAAATAAGAACATTATACGTATTATATAAATAGTTATAAGACGGGTTCAAGAATGACGCAATGTGATTGGTCAATTGACAGGCGTGGAGCGTGCATTTAATTCTCCTGACGTGCATGCCCAATTGATAACACATGATCGATACCTGACGATATTCGCCGCGCCGATATATCGGCAGCCAAACTGAAAAAAGTCCGTGCTCGTCTGTGGTACGTAGGTAGGTTAGACTAAAAACTTGGGACAGGTTTCGCCACTACTCGTTTGAAGTGTTGGCTTGTATTAATGTAACTGTGTTTCCCTAGTGTTGTCAGCAAAAGCATGGAAATGGTGAGTAAAAATACGGGTCGTCTTTGATTTTTTATTTTCAACGACAACGGTTCGTGAGAATAACGTAACGTAGTCTAACGTTAACAGTTTTACCGTACGTATAACGTTAGAGTAAATTGTCTATACAGGAGCAGTGTTAAAACCTATAGCAGGTTTATGTAGTTAAGTTATAGCGTAAGCAACATGTAGAGTTAATTTTTGTTGCATATTTTCAGGCTGTATTGCCAGACACGTTTATAATAACAATTGATGCACTGTTTGTTCGTGTGTTATGGCAGTGCAGCGCAACTCAGTTTAGTAGTGCAGATGATAACGCACTTGCCTGCGGGGCGGTGCGTTATCACTTGCATGATAACTTCGTGCGCTGCATGCATAACACATTGCAACAGTGATCAATGTAAATAAACGATATTTCAAGGCATAAGGTTTGCATGGGAGTTCTTATTACATAAATGAACTACAACTAATAACGGTATATCAATGAACCATGCACAATGATAATAATAATAACGACTTATTTATCTAGGGTAGCCACTTCAGTCAAAGTGACTGCTCTACCAGCGGGCCCTGCATAACATAAATGTTACTATTACCCTTATCAATTCCATAATGCCGAGCGCCTGGCTAGAAATCAAATACCCTGAATGCAAAAGGGTGAAGAAAAATCGTGGATGAGAATAACACAAACCGTACAAAGAAATATTGCCGCGTACTTGTTATTCCGAAATAATGCTGGTCCTAATTTACGTCAGATTCAGGTACTTTTGTTATTTATTTCGTTATAGACATTTTAAGCACATATTTAAACTGCTCTACCACCCAGTCGGCGAGTTAACACCAAAACCATATGAGATTAGTTCCTTAGTTGCTGATACAATTTGCTCATTTTAACCAATGTCCCTGCGCACACGACTCGTTTGAAATTGCAAAATCGTAGCAAAAACATTTCTCAAAGAATATGAGCTAAAACTCAGTTTGGTAAGAATAGTGACCATTAGATTATGGATTGAATTAAAGTATAAAGACATAATTACTAGTGTACTTTTATATCCTAGCAGTGCATGGGTGTTCACCATGTATATGTAATTTATTTATAGTTTAGATATGTGTAGTATACAGATTACTATTAATAGACTACTATCTTACTGGAATAATACTTCCAAAGAAAGTCAGCTTAGAATCTGTTTCGGGCACCGTGTTTGAATAAATACTGTAAATCATATCATGTCATGTCATATCATATTATGTGTGCATATTGTTGAATTGATCTTCGATAGCCTTTAATAGCAAAACTCTCAGTAATGGTTGCCGAGCATGGTTTTCATGCTTGGCGGGATTATACATGTATGCAAATACGGGGTTTATGCTTAAAACTGGATAATCAATGACTATTACTATTAAATCGATATTAGGTAGTAGCAGTTTACTTACTTAATGGATTCACATACTACGACAGCACGGGGTTTATCAAGTTCAGTTGAGGCGATGGTCATTAATCCACTCCCGTCCAGTCTGATCGACATAATTCTGTTGGCAAATGTGAACACACAGTACAACCGCCTTGATGTCTTTGCTATCCCTATGCCATTAGGATCTTTAAATTGAAAAAAAAAACAGGGTAGAATAATAGTATGGTACAGTGGTTAAGGGATACCGTGTTCATTTGGTAATAAGGAGCTTTCCATTGAGTGGACGTGGAAGACGTTCCAATCGACCTGTGATGTAATCTATCAGGTGACTTCGTTTATTTTCCATTGCTGAAAACAATAAGATCTTTTTAATCCTTCTCTACAAGGTACGTGGACTGTGATGTGGAAAATTCACCATCACAGCTCTTGGTAACACTGCGCATTCACGAGATCGTCTCGTACGTCCTTTGCCGAAAAGGAAAACGCGAGAATGGACAAATTGTCGTTGTCCTCTCAGGCAGTGGCCGTATGAGACGACCTGACACATGGACAGTGTCGGTAAAAATCTCATCGTGGCTCATCGTGAATTCTCCGCATCACATTTCTCACAAAAGTGAAAAAAACTTACTTTTTCTGACAATAGACATCATGAGAATCACCTGGTGGATATGCATCACCGGTCGACGTGGGCGACGTCCACGTCCACTCAATCTAAAGATCCTTGATGTAAAGTTTGGGCACCCATACTAACCGTACTAGAACTCTAAACTCAACTACAAATAAAGTAGGGACAGACTGTTGATCTGTTGATAGGAAGCAATTAGGCCGGTGGCGAATTTGCAATACCCAAACCGTTCACCTAAGGGGGGGTTGGGGAGCTTAGAGCAATCTGATTGGTTAAAAAAAATTACGATACACCCACAACACTTAGTGTGAGCTGATAGCTGCAAAGCACCCGTTGGGCATTGCAGCATGTACGTACAGTCTTCGTCTGTTAATACATTGCGACTTGAGTTGATAGGCATGGCGACTGCTGCAGGGGTGACGCCACAGTACAATCATAGGGAGGGCGAAAACCAATGGGGGGGGGGAATGTAAACAAAAGGCCAAGGTTTCATGAAAAACAGCCATTATAATTATCAGAATTATTAGAGATGGTCACGGGGCGTCAGTGCCGTTATCCCCTGGTTTTATGAACTTGCCATAATACTAGTCTGGTACAGTGCACGTGTTATAAATTCACCATGAATGTGAATCGTTTACTCTGGAGTTGATCCATCCGGCACCCCCGGATAGAATCATATCAATAATGTGTGAACTAAGTGAAATGTAATCTTTCTAGCTATCTGAGGAAAGTGAGAGAAAGAAAAGTGTCAGAAAAATTAAATTGATAATGATTTTTTTTCGAATAACACGAGTGTAATCATCACATTTATAGTGTAATTTGAAGGAAAAAAAACCCCTTTATTTAAAGTGATAGGCTAACATTGTGAAGCTTCGTCAAACTTTGATATCTGAGCTACATAGTAGTGTTCAAATGGACATATAAATACCCTAGAATACAAAAGTTTGGAAAGTTATTCTGCCAATGGCAAGGTATAAATGCATAAACAATTAATACTCGGGGCGAGTAAAAAATAGCCTAGATCTACACACAGTAAGTCTATGGGAAGACATGGGTAGGTGAATCCGCTCAACTTACGATTTTCACTTTTTTAAAAAACTAAATAATCATTTTGAAATACAACTTTTCAGGGCTTCATTTTTTAGACCTTATCAAAGACACTTTGAGTCTGCAGGATTACGTAGCTCACATTTTTTTAGCTGTGGTAAATGTTAGCCACTGGCTTTAAAAATAAATTACAATATCCCTTGGAGAATGTCTAAGTTTGAAGGTACTGAAAAAAAAATCCATAATGCTAATGTGTAATACTGTTTTCCAATCTTTCTTTTTTATAATATTCAGACTCTACTCATTAATTTGCATAAACATGTCGTATGGGATATGTACATGCTGTATAATCATAACAGCATCAAACAATGACATGAGCCTGAAATCGGGACTGATCTCCATCAAAATGACAAAATGTAGTCGAAACCCATTATTTGGACATTCCATCGCTTCTTTTGTTCTTCTACTAATTGGTGATCCGCTACTGGTGGATCACCATTAATTTTGTCAGAATCTTTATTTCTTTATATCTTATTTCCAACCGATTTTTGTGCAGACAATATCTCAAGAATGATTTAGTCAGTGACCTTGCAATTTTCAATGATTATGTGCCATGGCATCAAGTTGGCTCAAATTTCTTTTCACTGTCATCAGTCATCCACGACAGCATTTTTTCATCAATCAAAATCAAGTTTCATCAATAACTCATCAATGCAATGCATTCAGGTAGCGGTATCCTAATTAATGTATGCATAACCTGTTTACTACGCGAAGCAGCGGTCCCTACAGCTGAAGTCCCACTAAAACTCTGATTTGACGCTTGATTATGCCATTTATATGTCTTGTCGTGCCTTCTTGATGTCAGTTTAGTTAAATCCAATGTCTGCAGATTTAGTGAGTGAGATTTGAGGTATTTTGGCAGTTTTTAGCATTTGGAGGATGAATTTTGATGACCTCATTTGCATAGGGCTTTCATGGCTGTGTGCTTTGGTAGGGCAAAGGTTATCAGGACTGTTCTACTTCAAAGGAGGGTAGCGAAAAAGTTTACTGGCAAACATGGTGTAAATTGAAAATAAGATGAAATGATTTGTATTGGTACACAACATATTACAAAAACAAGGTCTGGCGTAATCTCAAATTTGTCAAAAAACTGGGCCGAAGTCGCTAAAAATAACACATATCTCTATGGGCCAATAATTAGGAGACCGCTACCTTAATTTGATCAAATTTGGCATGCATCAAGTTCAGGTCAAAGGTCAACTTTCAGACCCACTTTTGTGCGCGCGCGCTTCACAACGGACGCGCATGCGCGCGTCAAAATTTCTAAATGCTCCAATCGACGTAGGATTTTGGTTGCATACGTTTAAAGTCATTTTGAACATTTGATGATTTTGCGCGCGCACCCTTAATACAAGCAAAAATTGCCGTTTTTTGATTGATGTGGATGGCTGAGTGACTTCTCCACCATTTAAAACCTTTCCCGGATCCTCTGGACGTAAATATGTTGGGCGCTGCTCAGTGGCGACCTGTTCACACGTTTTATGTCTGTTTATTTTTTGTGAATTTGTGACTTTTCTTTGGTATATGTGTTTAAATTGTATATGTCATCATGTTCGTCAACGTTTTCTGCATGTTTTGGATATGTTTTGTGACTGTTTTGGTGTTTCTACCACCGGGAAATGGATGTTTTGAGAACCACGCCCAAAGCATTTCTTACGAACGTGCGTTCCTATACCAACTGGCCGAAGCCCGGGCGTCGAAACTCAAGCCGATCAATTTGCCAGAATGGGTGCCCTTACGCGGCGACGGAGAAAGTGTCCCGAAAGTGAGAACGAGGCGCAGAGGTAAAATGGGCGGTGTGAGACAAAAAGTACGGCTAAGAAAATACAGACCTGCGCTCCCTACAATAACTTTAAGTAATGCCAGATCTATTGGAAATAAAATCGACGAGATCCGAGGAAAAACCAGGTATGATAACGAATTTAGGAATTCGGGAATTCTATGTTTCACTGAAACTTGGTTGAATCCGGCAACCCCTACTGAGACATTTGATATTCATGGTTTCGATATGATTCAAAGTGACAGAATATTTGCTCAACAAACGTAAGGAGGGACCCCAAATATGTGAAGATAAATGGTGCAACAATTTTAAAGAACGAAGAGAAATCTGCAACCAATTTGGAATTTGGGTCATTCTGCAGAAAATACTATGCCAGAGAATTGATGAGCAATCTTGCATTACACTTTGTTTGATTAGTGAAAAATGCACAAATGTTAACGAGGGTAAATCTGGTGGATAAGCGGAGGAGGATAAGT
>JZLH01S0474411.1:11107-21804 GCA_001188425.1 Eucidaris tribuloides
AAGTGAAAAATGCAAATATTGTTGTCTAATTAGCCAGAATAACAAAATTGAAAGTGAATGAAATATTCGGATGATTTGTTCGCTAAAGCGGGACGCCAAAAATAATAGATTTTAAAGGTGAAAATGCCAAGTTTTTCTTACCCTGGCAGGAGAATCCCACTCCAGACCGTCCCAAAGCTATCCCAATTCTACCCCATCCCAAAACAAATGAATTTTAAAAAAATGAAGTAACAAAATGACCCGTCCTACCGACCCGTGAGTTTTGTTGTTTGTGTGCTGTGTGTTGTTTGTGTGTTGTGTGTGGGTGTGGGGGGGGGGGCTTATTTCCTTCGCTAATTGATCCTCCACGTCTGCCCCCTATTGAAAAATCCTGAATTCAATAATAACACGCATGCTAAATGGAACGGCCGCAGGAGATATCTCGTTACATTTTGCGTCATTGACGTCTTAATTATGTTGACATTGCATATTTACGTAACTCACCCTTTCATTGATACCATGTGCGTGCATTTCATCTATGACTATGGTCAATTGCGAGTGATAAAGAGATCCAATTTACAAACGTATTTAGAGGGTTAATTTTTCGTTCCCAGCGGGATGGTAACGAGCTACTTCATAAGTTTCTCATTTATCAAGAATAAATTTCAATACGTTGAGATTCGAAACTTGCATAGTATTAGTTTTTGTATGTTCGCGGTAAGCCATGGAAAAGTCTCACGTAGTTTAACAAAATGAATTACTTAAAATGGATGCGATCGATTAGTAGATAAGCTTTGTTAAAAAAGCTAGTTATCACAGCCATGCACGTGCAAGATGATAATGGTTCGCTAACACGTTGCAGACGACCAGGAATTTCATTTATAACACGCATGGCTACAATGGACGGCCGTACCAAATCTCGTACCTTGGTCATGACGTCTTTAATTATGCTGACATTGCTATTACGTAAAGTAACACACCCTTTCATGGTACCAAGTGGTGCGTTCATCTATGACTATCGTCAATGCAGTGATTAAGATATCAGTTACAAACGTATTCAAGTCGATAGTTTTTCTTCCCAGGCGGGCCATGGTAACGAGGCTACTCGATAAGTTCATTATCAAGAATTAAATATCCAATACCTGAGCATCAAACTTGCCATAGATTAGTTTTTGCTATGGTCGGAGTGAGCCACTGGAAAAGACTCGGTACGTTAAACAAAATGAATTACTCTAAGGGATGGATGGATAGAATTAGTAAAAAGGTCTTGTTGAAAAGTTAGTTTATCACCAAGACCTGCATGTGGCACGATGTAAATGCTTCGTGAACCACGTTGCAGCACCGACAGATCCCCCTTCCCCAATTTCTACAACATTTCATCGCTGCTGCGCAACTGTCAAAAAGGCTTTGTCCCCATATGATTTTAGTTTGTCCAAGGCCACGATATGATATGAATGTTAAGATACGTATACAATGGTCTCACGCCATTTATGAGGTCTTCCACATGAGTGGACAAATCTTTTATTTGATGTACTGACTGACTTGCAGTCAAAGTAGCTGTGTACCACTAGTATTATGTTCAGTGGCGTACGGGAGGCGCGTGCCCCCCCCCCCCCAAAAAAAAAGGAAAGGAAGAAAAAAGAAAAGGAAAGCTGGGATGAGCCGAAGTTAGAAAGAGATCTTAAATCACATTTTGTAATAAACTTATCAGAGTAAGTCCTTTTGTTAACTGAACTTGTTCTTTTTATTCAAATTTGATTAAAAACTGCTTAAATTCCGGCTTAATCTCATAAAGGTTTCTGTAGTATTCTTGCAGGCCGTTTCATGAATCTGAATAGTGTATTTTAAATCTTTGATGGGTGTATTTCTAGCATTGAAAGGATTGCTTTGTTATTTAATCGTTGACATGTTTCGGAATACAGATATTTCTTTTGTGGCATAATTTTTAAAAGCAATTATGCTTGCTGTTCATCCAACTTTCTCCATCCGTACCAGTGTTCAGATTGTTAAAAGGAACGTGATCTTGGGATCTTGCTCGTCTGGTTAGGTAAATTTAGGGTTCTTTGTCTAATTTTCTATTTTCATTGCAAAAAAGCACTTACAAGTTACTATTGATCTATACAAAACGAGAATGCATGACGGAATGAGTTTACGACCGAAAGTCTTATTCTTCTTCTCTTCTGAAGGAATTATCTTCGCTTTCAAAACCGCTCGTTCACAGGGCCAGGATTACCACTGTAACTTACTTTGAACCAGCGATAGCTGAGCAAATATTGCAAATACACTTATCAAAATCAAACAATTTGCGAAGAAATTCCTCCTTCAAAATTCATCAAACACGGGGCACACCTTTTGCGTGTGCGCAATTCTGCATCCCTACATGTACAAAATTAAATTCAGTTTCACCACTGAGTGCCCTTATAAAGCATAAATTTCGGAAAGACGCTTAAAAAATTGACCTGAAAAACAGGCTCGTAGCCAGGGGGAAGGTATGGTGTGTCGGGTGCGTACCCCCCCCCCCCTACAAAAAAACTGAAAGGTTCCATTTTTTCAAAAGAACATGAATTATTTTAATAATAATAGGTTTTGGACAACTGTCGAATGTTCATTTCACGAAACAATAGTGTTAACAGAGAGTCACAATATACTTATAAAACCGCTAGAACTCAGCTCCAGGGGTCTCCGCCCCTGACCCCTAATTAATTATCACCATGTTTCGAAATTACCACCAGTCATCATTTCATAAAACCAAAAGTTATACCTTCGGAAGTGTCAAAAATTGAAAGCGGTGTGATATTTGATCATTGCTGACTTCCATTAAATTTTCATGAAAAATGTTAGCAGAGAGTCAAAGTAGCTGCACGAAACTGCTAGAACCCGAAAGCTTCAGGGGGCTCCGCCCCCTTAACCCCGCTCGAGATTCTAAGTGGGCTCCTGGACCGGATGGTTAGCCCCTTGCCAGCATGGAGAAAAAATTTGGGTGGCCCCTGTTCAAATGTTTGTTTTCTTGACATACGCATCCCCCCCTGAAAATTCCTGGCTACAGGGCTGTTCAAACATGTTAAACACTTACATAATTCCGTTTGTATTCACATTGCAGTACAAATTGTTTCAAATTACTTTGAAATAATACACCACAAAACGCGATTTTCTTCTTGGAATGAAGTTTCCCCAAACCGCTTTTTAACTATTTACGACATAATGCAGAAAACTTATTTCTAGAAAAAAAATACATAAAAAAATTCTAACAACATTACTGAGAAATGTTACACTTCAACACAAAAATTGCCAATCAAACCCTAATATTACAATACATCTACATGTATACTGTACGCATTGGGGTTTGTTCCACCCTCTGAAAATACAATTTCGGGTGAGCGACTTGGTGCCCCCTCAATGAGTTGACCCACGGTACGCCACTGATTATGATTATATTTCATTCATATCTTAGTTGAGTTTTACACCTTCAACGTTTCAATATCAATATAATAAAGTGATCGTACGACTCCCTTGGACCAAGTAGAGACTCTTTGTTAGCATTTCCAAACGAATCCAAGTAACCTTCTAAATATAGGCTGACGCAAGGACTCGGGAAGGATTAAGGAATAAGGGCATGAAACCTTTTCTCAATAATGCGCATACATTTCAAAAAAATATGTAGAAATCTAGAAAAATAAATCTGATGTAGGCCTTATACTCTCGCCTTCCGGCCTATGCAATGTTTTCTTTTACAATGTTAGCATGTATTAAAACACATCAACACAATCTTAGCAATATGATGATTCAAAGTACAGGGCAATTTTTTTTCTCAAGGGTGATATTCAATACTAGCGTTCGTTGAACGAAGAACTTGTATCCGTCAGTCGTTGTTCTCAGACTCGTACTAATTACATTGTTTTCTTTCGGCAAGGGTCTGCTATTTTGATATCATGAAAATTTAGTTATTCGTTGTCAATTTTGGTTAAGTACATTATTACTTGCGATGTCATTGTCCTCAGTGGTCCTCAGTGGACGAAACATGTTGGATACTAATCACATTACTACGTATGATAACAAGACATTCAATTCATGAGATACTTACCTTGTCCCGTGGACTCCATTCTCGAAGCCGTGTTGACGGTGTCCCCAAAGAGACAATATCTGGGCATTTTCATTCCAACAACACCAGCTACGCACGTGCCTGGATGAAAAGGAAAATTAACTTTGATTGAGTTTTGATTAAAAGGCCTAGTGGATGTGGGTCAACTATACATGAAATTCGTAGTAAAGACATGCGTCCAGGTTAGTTTTATTAATTTAAGAATTTGGTGTTTAGGAAACAACTCTTACAATGCCTATAATTCTAAGCCTCTCATTTTATGTTTGCTCTCTTGATCTTATGAAGTAAACTTTCTAGAAACTACACGCACATGCATTCGAATACAAAGAAACAGAAAGATATTCAATCAAACAACACAAACCGGATACACATTTCCCGTTAGATTTGGATCAAGGGCAATTAATGTCGAATTGTGCGTGTCTTCGTCGTGTTCTCTATAGTATTAGCACGGAATCAGGTCGACACAGGTCATGTAAATAAAATGAAATATCCACCAGTATCGAAGGTGAGTATAGACTTTGCACAACTGGAAAACAAACAACCGTATTGAACCAGTAAATACAAGACATCAAGCATAATAATTAAATCATCTTGTTAAGGAGGCACAATGTTTCCCCTTGTCACGTGACTATATTCACTTCCTTAAGTTCACAGAATTCAATTGTTTGTGCTCTGTGCCCACTTGATTCTGTTAGTCACGCATAATGACGTAGTCCAATACGCCTCGTAGCACCTAAGGCTAAACGGATATACACCGGTTCCAATATTTATCAACGTTATTTTCAAAACGTCAGGCATATATTCCTTACAATTGATACGGAAACGTTCTAGGAAGGAAACAGAAAGTTGAGGAAAAAATTGCAAAACTTTTCGAAGGAAACATGAGTTTTCTAATTATATTAGGGTGATAATTAAATAAAATCCGCCACTAGGTCGAAGATAAGGAAATAGACGATTCCTTATCGGTTTTGTACACAGATTTTTCACTTATTTATTTCGTGTGATCAGTTAATCTTACCTTTTTCATAGAGCATGCGCATTCACACATCTCAATATACTTGTCTAACAAGCAATTGTAAATTATTGTTTAAAAACTGAATAATAGTGAAAATATGTTAAAATAAAGATGAAAGAACAATCTGAAGTTCTCCAATTTTCTACACAAAAAGTACATTTCTTTCATAAAATACACCACAGTATAATGAAATTTACAGATGCAAAAATCAAATACGGGGGGGGATCTCTAAAACAAACCAATTGATATCGGAAGTGTTAAGATTTATTGATTGTCTACACCGACCTGACTTTCCTGGCATTGGTTTGGCCGTGAGTGTTAAAGCCAAGATAAGGTTTGGTAATGTAAAAAAAGATAATTCTTTGCAATTATATTTTTAGATACACACGCACTGAAATGACTCTCTCTGAAATCCTCCATTTTGGAGAAATTATAAAATGTAAAACTGGGGAGGGGCGAAATTCCCAAGAAAATACAAACCGTTAGATCTCGCTAAAATAAAAACGTAAGGCACTATAATTTTTTTTATAGTTTGTATGATGTTTTCATGTCGGGTGATGAAGACTGTAAAGATTGAAAAAAAATGTCTGATCGACAAAACATACTTTGGCTTAAGTGCGAGAAGATTGGGTGTGACACTATAACTGGACACTGGCCGCAGCGGACGATTTATTTTGTCTTTCTGCGTTATGAACCAGAAGGAGTTTGTAAGCATTTCTAACAATATTCTTTGAATAAAGCTTTCAGGCAGGCAAGCGCTAAAAGGCTTGGGTAATAAAACTTTCATGAAAGCAGAAGAAAAAAATCATTTCCTAGCACAGATTTGTGCAGGAGGAGGTAGGTAAGTACGTATAAAATCACATGGAAAAAATCAGACCCATCCAAAAAAAAAGAACTCTGTCATGGTGAAAATAGATTTTGATATGGCATGCATAGCTAATCACAGTTTAAAGAAAAGCTCGGATATTAATAGCATAGGGAGGGGATAAGACTCCTACTTTCTCATAGGTTATTGTAAAGTATACATGTACAATCGAGCATGAGGACGGTACATGGTATACTGTTAACGTCACTGTTTAAACAATAACCGTATAGAAAGTAACTATTATCGCCTCCTTCGTATCCCCTGTCTAATCCCCCACTGACCCACGCGACACAAATAGCACAACCTTTTTACCTTCGCCTATTCACTTACATCCTCTTTATTGCTTATTAACCGTATTCATTGAAAACCTTGACTAATACTTGACGAGATTAAAATCTTAAACAATTAAATAAAATACTTTGTTGTGTGTATATAAATCATGAAACTAACAAGGTTAAGACATTCAATGAAGAAATAAATCTGAAAGCGGTACGTGGAAATCAAACCTGAAAATTCTCCGGTGAATATTCCCGGATGAACTTTATCTCAATTTATTTTATTATGCGTCCTCACCATCAAATCTGAATTTATGACTATATAAGGAATTATATTATAGGTGTGTGTGTGTGTGTGTGTGTGTGTGTGTGTGTGTGTGCGTGTTTGTCAGTGTGTGTGTGTCCGTGTGTGCCCGAAATGTTAAAATTTGCTTCTGTGTCGTTTCCTGGCCTGATTTTGATTAATGTTTGGTTTATCTGATAGGGCTTGTTGGGTGGTTCCAAACTTCTACACAGAATTCTGAAATTAATTATGCAAATTTATGCAAATTCATTGAAAAATAAGGAAAAATGCGAACTTCAACATCTATGCCATTCCACAGATCTACACTTTCGGTGGGTACGTAATATTACGCACCGCGTTTGCTCTACTGCCTTGTCACAGCCAACCAATACCATTGAATGAAATGTTGTTATCGTTTCTTGATAGTCTGGTTATCATACTTAAAGAAAATATCCATTCTAGCCAATAACATTTCATTTTAATGACGCAGGAACACTTTGCGTGGAATGGACCCTTTCCATATTGGGGTGAAAAAAGAAAAATATATCAAAATTTTCGGTGCACTTCGCGCGCTTGGAACGATTATATGACCCCCAATATTTCCTGGGGGCAACTGCTCCCCTGCCCTCCCGGATCGACGCCACTACCATAAAACTAGATCTCACAAAGACCATCTACATGTGACGTGGACTACACGTTACTAGTATGTAGGCAGGTTTTTTTCAATCAAGTTGCGGTGTTGTCTATCAACACAGTACATTCACATCTACCCATGACGAATATTGTTCGGGGAATTCCCTCTCGTTTGAATGCCCGAATTATATATACATTGTGACTTAAGTCGGATCAGAGACTAACAGATTAACACATAGGGCCCAAAACACACACACACACACACACACACACACACACACACACACACACACACACACACACACACACACACACACACACACACACACACACACACACACACACACTATTATATATATATATATATATATATATATATATATATATAAAAATATACTTCAACAAGTATATATAGACATATATTTTATTATATTTCATATGTTTCATTTCACATCATATATTAATGGAGGTATATTTTACCCAGTTTAATAGTGGAAACAAGTCATTAGAATGCATGATACGAAAAAGTTAATTTGTTTCTTAACCCTAAGAAGGCCGGAGGGTTGAATCGCGCGTTATGTCCGCAACGCGCGAGGCAGTCGCCGCGGCGTTTGGTGACTTTCTTCTTTCGAATCTTGTGCATCTTTTGAGACCTAATTTGCAACGTACGGGTACGCGGTTCTAAACTTACGCAACTTTTCGTACTTGCACGTCACACCAAAAATAGCTCAAAAACGTGAAATCGTATGTTATTTCAATGGAAATTGTGTTTGCAGCCCAAATTCATAAATGTATGATTATTTTACTTTTACTGATTTAAATTAATTAGTTTTATGCTGTTTATGATCACAAAAGTGTCCCCGACAAATTGCATTGAAAAAACAATAGAAAACAAACGTAAAAAAACAGAGAAATATATAAGAAATAAAAAACAAAACAAAGAAATACATATGAAAAAAAAAACATATGAAATCTGTCTCAATTCCGATTTTTTTCCAAATTGATTTGCTAAGAATGCTACATTGAGTGTCTAGAACAAAGAATAGCACTTTTGGAGCTTTATTTAGTGATAAAGAGGCAAATTCTGATTTCATGCATAATTATAGCATAATTTATTAATGTGAAATTATTTTCGGTTAATTTACCATAGAGTTTATACATTACGTCTTGGGCGATGTGCGTGCCGATTTTCAGCGCGATCGCGAGATCGATGGCCGAGATCTCAGGATCGGGAGGGGTGGAATCAAATCCCTCTCTACCCCCCCCCCCCGGCTGTGAGATGGGTCTAAAAGACCCGGCTTTTTTAGAGTTAAGTCATACCTGTCTGTGAGGAGCTTCTTGTAGAAAAGAACAGGAAATGACACTTTGACAATGGCATTGTTGTAGATGGATAACCCGAACAGGATACCAACCATTTTCAGCATGTGTTCGTCTTGGAAATCCTAAGAAATTAGATCCATTAAAGCAACAAGACGTGAGAGTAAGTAAAAATAAAGTTAAAACAATCATTTTCCCATCACAGAGAATATTTTCATAATCATGGTTTGCATGTTTTACCTTATTTCCTGTAGTAGTAGTACATGTAGAAGTAGTAATAATAGTAGAAGTAGAAGTAGTAGAAGTAGTAGTAGTAGTAGTAGTAGAAGTAGTAGTAGTAGTAGTGGTAGTAGTAGTAGTAGTAATAGTAATAGACTAATAGTAGTTTCTCGGATATTGTAAGAAAGGTACCCCCAATTTCAGCAGTTCTTGGGATAATGTCCCCCAGAAAGCCAAGACAAAAAGACGCCTTACCCGAGAAAAGTGGTACGTGGGAGGGGGGGGTGTGACCTATGTAGTATGGCACACGAGATCCAGAGTTAACACAAACCTGATAACCTAAATCTGGGAAACCTGAGCTCTGAGATCCAGTCTCTTTCCCTCCCCCCCCCCACCTCCCCGTTATAAATCCTCACTCCTTTAGGGTTAAGATGGATGGTTGTGCTCAGAATAAATACCTCATTGAACCAAAGTGTTGAATGGTCCAGCCACTTGAATACGATACACCTGTCAACGTCTTGAAGCTCTTTAAACAGCAGGTAAAAGAACTCCTATGAAAAAAATTGAAACATGTTACGAAAAATTGAATAATTAGCCTATATATAACACACAGTGAGTTCTGTATTTCTATTATTTTTATTTTATGCTCACTCTTCCCTTTTTAAAAAAGATGAAATTCTTTGATTACCGTGTTTTATCTATATCCCGCCTTTGGGATGGAACAGAAAGTATTATGAATGCAATTTATGTGATTCAAGACCTTTTCACTACTTTTATACTACTACATTTTCGTGCCAAAATTCAACTGCATTAATTAATGCTTAATCACCCCATCAATACAACTGGTCAAATTAACGTGGACTATTCGAATTAACCCCTCCCCTACTCCCGTAAAAGCAAAATACTCTGATATTAATCCCCGCCCATTAAATTTCCGATTATGGAGTGCTTGCATTATAATGAAAATCAAATGAACTTATTTACGGGTAAATGGATACCTCATGTATTCCCTTTACTAATTTAGTATTCCCAGTCGCGATGACAGGAAAAGGGCTTCACCTCTACTCATATCGTCTAGGAATCTCTAAAACTACTGTCAAAATTATCTTCAATTAGGGACAGTTCTTTGTCCCATTGACATTGCATGAACTAATAAGACCCTGGCCCCATGCACGGAAGACCAGCAGTCACAATTATAGTAGCAGTTGAAATGGGGTTAAACCCCCTGACCCTTCCCCCCCCCCACCCCCACCCGTAAATCCGCTGTTGGTTAATACCTTGCTTGGTCCTCCAGCATCAACTCCAGTTTCTCCTTGAAATTGAACAGAGAGTCGCCTTCGCAACCATGCAGTGTGATCGAAGCGTAGCTGTTCCAAATTGCCAATCGCAGACTGAAGAATATTACTCCTTTGGATGTTAAAGACCAGAACCGGAGTCACTGGGCCAGATCTGAATGGGCTGATCACGGGAAAAAGAAACTGTACTAAATTCTCCAACGTAATCCTCTCTCTAAAAACCTGCAAGTAATAAGAAAAGTTAAAAAAAATGTACATACACTGTATATGCTCCGTGACTTACGGCTTACAGTCTTTAAAATGTCATAAGTTCATGTTTGCATAATGGAACATACTTATAAACCACGTTTAATTAACATCCATGACCAACAGTTCTTAATTTATCACTATAATGATCCGAAATAAGACATCTTAAAGGCCTAGTGGTCGTTGGCCTTTGATCTTTCAACTCTAGAATTCATGTAATTCATCGTCACATTATTGTAAATAGACACAAATTCGATTAAAATCCGATCAGCTGTTCCTGAGTTATCGAAATAATGAGCCTTAATTGTGGGGACGGACAACCACCCTTCACACGCATCTTCGGAAATCATGCACCAGTCGGCAAAATGAAGGAAAGAGGAGAAAGAAAAGCAAAGAGCAAAAAAGGAAAGAAACAAAGAAGGAAAGAAGAACTAACGTAAATTAATAAAGAAAAAAAACAGGAAATGGGGA
>JZLH01S0474411.1:22728-38795 GCA_001188425.1 Eucidaris tribuloides
CCCCCCCCATTTGCCCCCTGAAAGGTAAAAAATAATTAATTATTTAAAGACTAAAATAAACAATAAAGGCACTTTTCTTGTCTGAAATTTGTCAATTTCATAACTGAAAAATGCGAAATTTTCGCCCCTGGGCACTTGCCCTTATAAGTACATTTAGTGTATAGATAGTAGCCTCGCGTCCTTCGACGAGTGTGACCCGTGAAACATACCCGTAGTAAACCCTTTCATTTTGCCTTTTCTTCTAAGCTTTCTACCAATATAACAATATTTGTCATTGCTCGAACAATGCGGTCAAGTTTAAGCTTTTAATGAATTCATTTCAGAATAAAACCGAATGGCAAAGTGAAATTGCTCACCAATGTGCGTACGTTCATGAGAAATGAAAATTCACAATGATTCTGAGCTCTCGCTCGCGTCGATCGCGCATATAAATGTGTATAAACATAGGCTTATGAGACTGGGGAAGGGGAGGGGGGCACTGTGCCCTCCCCCCCCCCCAAAAAAAAAAATGGCAACAATTCGAATTGGGCAAAAGCAATGGAAAAATTCGGCAAAACGGCCTAAAAATCAGTAACAAAAAAATGGCAAGTTTGTGAAAAAAAGAACTATAATCTTATATTCAAAACTATTTTTTTTAATATGCTAACTTCTATCTTTTTTTTGTTGTTTTGGAAAAAGCTTCACCAAAATGTCCAAAAAATGTCAAATTTCGGCGCTCCTTCCGCCGCAGCAATAATTGCATTCCAAAAAGTTATGGAAAATATGAACAATAATTATATGTATGGATTAGTTGGTTAACTTTATGTAATTTTAATAGGTAATGTAGTGCCTTTGATATTTTTAGAACATATAATTGGGGCATTATTATTCATAATTCTTCGTAGTTATCAAAATTAATTATAACATTGCTGTATGTCCTTTTATATTACAGGTAAAATATAGAAATACACATATGAAAGGTCTAGAAATTAATCACAATAAAGCTATATGGCCAATGTTTAGAGATAGTAGTATATTGTCAAGGTTAGTGTAGCCCCCTTTTCCAAAGAAATAGCCTTGATTTGTCGTGTCTTCAAATGTTGAAAATTTCATCGATCACCCCCGCCCCCGCCAACCCTCGGACCGACTATACGCCTATGCTTACAAGCATTAAAAAGAATTCTCACGAGTTCGCAAAAATTTTTAACATAACTCAGCTGGAACAATAGAATAAATTTTATGAATTATCTTTGATATTTGGACCCAAAGTAAATATAATATATTTGGTATGAGGACTAAAAAAAAACAACCACTGGTGGCGTAAGATCGCTCACCATCCACAACGCAGTCCCAAAAACTTGCCCCCCACCGCCCCCACAACTCCCTCCCCCGCCCCCCTTAGTCCCGAAACAAAACGATTGCCCTATCCGCCTTTCGAAACAACACAGTCAGTCGGGAAATTTCAATTTTGCCTATTCGGCAAATTGACCATGATATATCAATTTTAAGACGGCCTCGTCGGCGAAAATTTTGCCCGCCGAACAAATTAATATATATATTGACCTGAACGACGAAAATAAAGCATTTTTTTTGCCCGCCGCATTATTTTTTACTAGCAAAATCAACAAGAATTAGAGAGGGCATTATTTCGAAAACAGTAAAATTCTCAAGCTAATTGTAATATAAAAATAGGGCGGTGCCGCCCACCCACTGACCCTGTTGCGGCCGTCCCCTGTCTCTACTGTCAGACAAAACCTTATTCCTGATATGACTGAACAACTGGCATTTGGTAGGAAAATATATTTCAAACCTTTTGTTCATACTTGTATATGGTGACATGTAAATGTCAACACCATCTGTAGTGTCAATTGGAGTAAATTTTCCGTTTTAATTGAAATATAGGCAAAAAATGCATGTTGTCGTACGAGACCAGCGATGTCCCAGACGCGACTATTTTCATTCTATTTCAATAAGAAATGTTAAAATTCTTCCAAATGGTCCAATTGTTATTAATATCTCCCTGTAGTAGTTTAAAATTCGCCCCTAAAAATATCTATCTTTCCCTCATTTTGTATTGGACAGCACTTGAAGAAATCGTTTTGAATATACCATTTTCAAAGCACGGAATCGTCTTAAAGGTCATGCTAACATTTACCAAGTTAAAAAAAAACTAGCCACACATGATTCCCCAATGCACCAGTGTCTTGTTTGATGAGGTCTAAAAATGAAGCCGCTGAAAAAATTGTATTTCAAAATGATATTCTATGCTTTAAAAAAAGTGAAAATCGATAAGTTGACCAGGATTCACTTTCCCATTTCCATCTCATAGACTTACTCTGGACTGTATTAACAACCTAGCCCCGCAGTTTTTGTTTTATTCATGCCATAACTTGCCATTGGCAAGCAGTAACTTTTCCAAACTTATTGTATTCTATGTGTTTTATTTGTCCATATGAACATCTATTATTGTACTCCAGATATCAAAGTTCTGACATTTTTTTCAAATGAAGCTATGCTTACGCTATGTTGCCTATCACTTTAAACACACTGTGTCAAAGAACGAACAAAAGTAAAAGTTCTGAAAAGAGAGAACAGATTATTGAGCATTTTTACTTGTCTCACAAACTTTATATCAATATGTGGTCTAAAAGATAACGAGTCGTGATACATACCGTCTGCATGTCGAACAATCAAAAAGTAAGGCAAGCCATTCTAGCAATATTCATCAGAAACGGATGAATCAAGTCCATGTAAATTGGCCCTGAAGTTTAATGAAACTAATTACCGATATTACAAGATCCTTGTAACTCGTGTAAAACCAAGGTGTTGTGACGAAACATTAGACCAGAAATATAAAAAACAAATTGACCGGATAAATATCAACATCTCACTTTCCTTCGCAGAATCTTAAAACGTCTGTCACGGTCTTTTTTACGATTGCTGCATGTATTTTCATCAACTTGGAAAACACGTCTTCGGATTGAATTGAGACTGAGTAGCACATTTTCACGTTCATTTTCATTGTCAGTTTATTTTTTTCGGGCAACTTTCATCAAACACAACAGTAACAATTATTTTTTTTGCTTTGTATTTGCCTCTCGTAGTCTTGTCTTTTCAGTTAATTTTCTTGCACTCGACATTATATCTTATCATTGATAAACAGAAACTAATTCTATAAATTTCGCCGCGTTTGCTCGTAGAATAAATTTCAAGAAATTACACGGTAGTTCCTTTATTATAATAAACCTGTTTAGACACGTTTTAAAGTTTACAGAGAGCTTACTTCTAAATAAAAAAAAATTATACAGTAAGGGAATAAAAGTAAACGGAATTATAAGGCCACTTTTCTTTTAAAAATACCTTACAGAGTACTTCTCAGAATGATCTTCGTTCATTGCCCCTTCCAGTTCGTGTGATGCCTACCTGAAAAATACATTTTCTTTTCTCCATTTTTCATCCCATTATCATAACAATGGATTTTTGTTTTGATAAGGTTCTGAAGTTAAATACTCACTTGTCCTTTCTCGTATAATACTTTTCGTGAGATGGTTACATTTGCTAGCAACTCTGTCTGCTTCTCAATCTTGTAGAACATTAGGATATAGAACGTACTGATGGTAATTTATGTAACATACATCTCTTCATTCACCTGGTCAAATGTTAACAAAAGAAGAAAAAATATATGTATGAACATGTATATCATTATATTATATACTAATATCAGGAACAGAAAAATTAAATCATGGTTCCTCTAACCTTGATCCTCGTGGGTGAACACAGCAAAGGGTTTGAAAAATGTCTCCGACCGATAGACTCGAACCCGGATTTCTTTTGGCAAAAATCCAACTTCTCCTAGCCACGACCGTTCCGTGGAAGCCTACGGTGTGCTGCCTGGTGGGACGCTTTATCTTCTCGGCCGCCCGACCTGGCCCTCCACACGCTGGTTTTTGAATGACCAAAAGTCAAAACTTCTAAACCTGAAGACCAGTTTTTTCAAACTTCTTTCCAAATACCATCTACAATTTTTCTAAAACATTTTTTACATTTGTTTTTACTTTACAGAGGGCGAGCCAAAAGCGCATTATATATATAATCTATATCTAAAACAAAACAAATATAAAAATTAGTATTACTCAGTGCTGTAGTCATGCAATAACACTAAGTTTTATATTGTTGTTTATTTGCTCAATTGTAGTAGTTGAGCACTCTTTACCATGTGTTTTGCATTAAATTCATATTGGATTACATCTATATAAGTTCTATTTTCCAAGAACTTCTTCAACTTCTTCCCTGCATACTTTCATACGTTTTATTGTATGCTGGCAACAAAAACTGGTTTCATTCTAATACATTTTATGGTACCTAGAATTAAAATAACGTGTATTCTTTAACCGATTGTTATAGTTTACATTATGTTGACAACAGTCCACTACAAGAGAGTTTAAATATATATATTAAAATTACGATGGTTAAAAAAAATAACACAAACTATAATTTCCAACGTTAGGATATGCCTAAGAAACGCGACTCGCATCCTCCCAATCACGAACATATACTATTGAATTTTGGGCCGACAAATGAAACTTTCAGGTCCAATTAAAAACTCCTAACAACAGAATCAGCGACTTGATACTACTTCAACAGTGTCACTGTCAAATGTTTCATATCAAACCCAAGTGGTGTTTTACCCCCAAAAATATTACAGAAACAGGCCAACCAGACTGAAAGGATCAAAATACATATGTTTTAGAGGGCATACGAATTTAAATTACCTCGTTGAGTACTGACATCATCTGGATGCCACAGCACAACGGCTTTTGTCTGTGTGATGCCTCACTTACTGCGAAAGCCAAAAAAGACCTCGTAAAAATCGTAATTCACGTTGAAAGAGGTGCTGTGAGTGCTGCACAAGAAACTGAACACAATTAAAAAAAAAAAATATGGAAAGTTTAAAACGACACTTAAATTTATTCTCTTCGTCTCCCGTTTCCCCCACATCTTTTCTTACTGCTTCAATTGCTCCCTTTCCATATCTCGCTTCTTCGCTTGTAACATAAACTAAATCATGAATGAAAGTGTTATGACGGAGACGTATAGTTTTGAGTCGATGTAAAAAAAATTTCATCGATCGTTTTCAAAATTTTACGGTATTGGCCAACGCCAGACACAAGAAAACATTGTAAAACCTTACCGACAATTTTCTGAATGAACATATCTCAATATTGTAAAATGGAACCGATATCAGCACTGAATGACCTTTAGACAAAATAACAGCTTCGACAGTACAAATTCGTCTACTACTTTCTCCCCGCCCCCCTCCGTCCCCCCCCCTTCTCCAAAAAAAAGGAAAGCGTTTACAGACGTAAGATCTTCAGGCATTAATAGGTTGAATCTCAGGAGCGGTCCTCCACAGATAACATGCCTGGTGGGCAAAAATCGCCTTTTCGTCGCTCGTCGACGTCCCTCCTGCCCCCCCCCCCCCGTTTGTTTCGACTGCTGTTTGACCGTTTGCACAGTTTAGCTACATGTACTACATCATGGCCCAAAAGAATGCTATCACAATGCGATCGTTAATTTCTTCAGTATCATCGCACAAAATTATCATGGTATTGGTACTATTTCATCGGTTAGAACGTTCTTTTTCCAACAAAAATAATGCATCATTATTTTGATTTATCGTTGGATTCTAGGCGCTATTTTTCTGAGGCAGATTCCATTTCCTAAATTAGCTATTTTTTTCAACTCTAACAATACACCAGAACACGAATATTCTCGCGTAACGACTTTGCCATGTAATGGGCTGACTATCATGCAATGACAATTAAGACCATACCTGACCATTTCTTCCGTATTAAGCGAGACATTTCCAGTCGTCTCGTCTCCACGCTATTCTATGGCCACACTGTTTAAAGTGAGAATACTTTTGGTGTTTCCCACGGCTCGGCGGAGTTGACAAAGAAACAAATTTCGGAAATTAGCATGCCTATCAGAAAAATGGCCACTAGGATCAAAACGCCTTACATCAAAATCAATCATCATGGTATCATTTTGTCGAAAAGACATGTTCTAACACAAATGAAATAACAATAATTGGTCATTTATTCAAGATATTTGAAGAACATTATCGATCTAATTAGTAGCATCTCTTTCTGGGCCACCCTGTTATATGTATTTTTTTAAGGCGGCAGGCAAAATTTTCCCACGATTTCGAACCCTCCTTAAATTTTTACCCTGGTGGCACAGCAGCATTTGTTTTTTAAACTGTACACCAAACTACGAATACTCCTCTCTTAGTAAAAATTACCAAGGACGTCAAATAATACGAGCGGTCCCTCTGAGTTGCACAAGTCGATCCGAGAAGGAGGATAATCCCGTCTGCACCAGCTTTCATCCGGCTTGCTGAAGATCGGAGCAAGCCCATGAGAATTGGGATTGATTCTTAAGGCTTCCACGTCAGAGTGCGCCGATGAGGTCTGTCGCCAAGCTGTCTGTGACGGCGTGTGTTCAGAATATCAGCAAATCTATGAAAACCCCCAAAATAAAGCAAGTTAAGCGAATATTGAACATGGATTAATATACGGGCTGATAATTATTATTAACGCAAGTTCCAGGATATCTCACAACATTCTAAAACACACATAAGAATTCCGCAAAACTCAAACAGCACGCCCACAAGCGCGCCCTTACTTTTGCTATTTTCTGATGAGAATTGTTTAATGTTTCGCAGAGAGTGCTAGACGAATACAATTATTTATTTAAATCACTGGTTTCAAATATTCGTGTGAATAAATATAAAGTTTCGGTATATATTTACACTTTCGATCATCTATTAGGCCTTCGGTCTATTGGGAGTTGAAGCTTCGTTGATAAATTAGCATAAGAAAGGGACATGCTCTTGAAATTGGGCTGTTGGATTTGTCTTTGCTTGATCGATCCAAACAGTCTGAAGAGAAAATGTACTACAATATGAATTGGGATGTAGCGTTTGAGCGCAGGGCTCGGCCATAGCGCTTACATTGATCCACCTTCCTGACATACCCGAGGGTGTTTCATAAAAGCTATTTCGTAAGTTACGAACAACTTTACGAACGACTGGTGTACTTTCTTGTGCTAGATCAGTTTTCTCACTGCGTCTTAACACTGTAGCACAAGGAAGTAATACCAGTCGTGCGTAAAGTCGTTTCGCTAACTTCACGAACAGCTTATGCAAACACCCCCTCGCGCATACCTGTTCGTAGGATGATTGGTTGTCGGTCAGAGCACTAAAAATACCGTCACTGCCTCCAAGTCTATCCCCATGTTTGTCACGACTTGATCTGTACCTATATCAGTATATGTGAGACAACAAAATGGGGAAAATATATGATGATATTTTTTGGACTAACATTAGTAATTGTATGTGACTGTCTCATCCCAAACTGACCAATGTTGATAAATAAAACAATGTTGGAATGGTTATTATTAAAGCAAATACTACTATCGTCTGCCGGACAAGCTGAAGATACAAAGATTTTCTTAGTGATCTTTAGTACATGGTTTTATCATGAACAGGCTGATGGCGAGAAACTGATCATGTCCAACCATAAAAAGACACAAGTCTTTTGCGGCAAACTATTTCAGGTTTAGGAGCTTTAATACATTTTAGATCAGAAAGAATGCATATTATACTATCTCCACCCCCTCTGAATTAATAGTATTGTCACTTTCCCGAGACAATTAAGTTGGATTAAGTGAATTCAGAAAGGACTTCTACATACACAACATTTAAAGATAAGATTGAGTACTTGCAGAACAATATCATTTTAATATGAGCTGCTTTCAACACCTTTCTGCTGAACCAGATGGTAGTTCGGAAAATTCACATTATCAGAGAGAGTAGTTGAAAACAACAGAACACTTCGCTGTTAACGAATCTTCTTACACAATCCCTACTGCTGACAAAGTACTAACACAGAAATCAATATGTGGGGACTTGTTAATTGTCGACAACACACTTTACCAATGGAGATGGGAGTCCATAGAAAACTACACCTGTTGAAACTGCCAATACGGTCAAACTTTTTATTGCATGATGAAGTGAATAGTACCACATTTGCTATGCAAATCGCTAATTACTCTTACCTGGAAACCAATGTGTAGTCAAATTTTGATGAAAAAATGTTCCATCATTAACCAGTACTTGTGCATTCTCTCTTAAAATTGTGAAATTTTAAAAATTCTTATTCAGGATATATAATTTATTGCTCTCATTTACTATATTACATCCATATTTAAGTCAGATAAAAAAAAAATACTAAGGATTTGTTAGTGCAAATATATAACACATCTCCAAGAGACTCTTGAATACACATTTAACACGTTCTTTCATTTCTCCTGCATTGGGTAAGCCAATTGACCTGTAGCTACTAAAAGCATATAGCAGACCAGTCTTAGCCCTAAAAAAATCTGAAATAACAAATTCGGAATACATTTTCATCACAACTATCATGAAACAAAAGTTGATAAGAAATTTTCTCGGCATTATTAAATCCAGACTATCTCAGGAATTCTCCAAATTCACAAGGCAAACACAGCTTACCTGGTCGGACAGGAAAGAGGCACAAAAGACCATCTCGGCGAAAGTGCTCTTTCTAACTCAGCCAGGTATGCCTTGGACGTTAACCAAGACTGAGTCCACTTTTGAGGCTCTCTTCAAGAACTTGTCTTGATCTGTTTTGTTGAGGATGTTCATGCGTCTGCCTGTATCCAGGCGATCGTCCTGCTAAATAATATTGCTCAATGTTGTGCACTAAACTCCTGCTTTACCTTGACTAAAATTACTTGCATTAATTCTTTTCAATTTAATTTGGTTTCAAGCCATAATTGACTAAACTTAAGCGACATTACAGGGGGCGGGACGATGGGTTATACAGCGGTCTCAAAAAATTGTGCAAGCTGAAAAGGGGGCGCCCTCTTGGAAATCAGAATACCGGTGACCGATCGTCACTACGCAAATGACAGTCTACTCAAACTTCTGTTTCAATTGCTGTTATAATCCCTGGAGTATTATTAAACCCATATATGGTAAATGAATAAATCCTCTCCTCTCTCCCCTCCTCTCTCTCTATTAATATTTGCATTATTATGGACTGTTACTAGAAATGCCCACGATTGTGCATTAAACCTTTCATATAAAAATAATACAAACCTTAATATATAATATTGCAAAAAAACTATAATAACGGTATGAAAGCTAAGACTTCTTACTGCAAGCATCATCACTTATTGAGTATTTTCTGACTGCCAAGAGGGGACTTCATGTACACAATTTGGAGCGCCGACGTGTATTAATTTTGGATATCGCGATTGAGCGGAAGTGATTGAGTGGAAACTTTGGCTGCTGCTTGTGCTCGCGTTGTTACATGGCAATAAGTGGAGTTACATAATGATAATGCATCACCAAAGCCAGTTGTACGGTCATATCGCGCTTCCCATTAACACCACATCTAAGCATCGTGAAAAACGAATAACCATGCGCACGAATAGAATTACTCTATATTAACTTATTATGATTTAATAAACTAATCTACAACTTGTTAACAAATGCAACGATGAAATTTAAGGCTACGAACAGTTTAAAAAAAAATCTTATATATCACCCAAATAGCGGGACGAAACGTCACCTATTCTTTTCGGGATTTTTTTCTGTATGCACAATGTAGGAAACAGTAATTAAGGTTGAGTAGTGTGTGTTCACTCTCATTCTTATATTAAAAATTCCTTAAATCAGACACTTCGCATACTCCGTTAATTCCATCTCCTATACATTCAGATTGCAGATTCATTCAGATTCATCATTTATGTGTACGCTCAGGCGGAATTCATTTGTGGCATAATATATACGCTACAATATTTACATAATATTATACTACATCAATGCAAATAGCAAATTCAATTGATATACACATCATTTTACCACAAAATACACAGAATACGATTTTAAGTTATGTCATCGTACACATATTAATTCATTTAGGTATATAATATTGAGTATTAAGAAGTTCGCCGTGAGCAGGAATTATTGCTTATTGTCATTGTTATTGTCATTATTTTCAAGTTTATATTGTTGTCATTTATATTAATAATATTACATGTATTGAAGAGGTGGAATTTAATGCGGTAAAGTATGACTAGCCAAGTGACAAGATATGGGCGTATTCATTGTAGTTCATTGTATTTTACGGATAAGAGAGCGCAGAACAAAGGAGTTGAGCGAAGCCCGTGAAGTACGTGCTTTTTGCATTGACTGTACCGTTTGCCTGAGCGCATGAGAGTATAACATGTTCAGGGGTATTGACGTTTCCTATTTATCTGTGGTGAGACATGTTTCAAGATCATATTATTGCATTCATTTGCAGATTTTGTCACTTCGCCAGTCGATCCTTCGCCACATAATTTGCAATTTTTTGTATTTTTTTCACATCTTTCCTGCACCCTCGAACCAACACTTACACAACTAAGAGCATGACACTTTCGATACGATTTGTAGATAGTCTCAGAATTACACCTTCAACATGGAATAATGATTTTCTACGTAATCTGTTGGCAACCAGGTTCGATGCATTACGCATAGAACTAACTAATCATTAACAAACTAACTATATCAATGGTAGATCCCACACAGCCACATCTGAACTACCGCCACATACCATGTAGATTGAATTTTGTGCGACATCAAGAAATCGTGTAGGAGATATTATGTCAAACGGACTTACCCAAGAATTCGGTTCGGTCACTACACAACAGACGTTCAGCCAGCATGGACAAGGATACCACACCCACACTTTTACGGTTTCTTCTCTCAATAAGTTGCGTTCCCTCCAATGTCCGTTCTCTCAGTTTCTTCTGTTATTCTCGCAAAGGTTCCTACCAAGTCGCATTGCATCACTCGACCCTCCATTTCATAAACTGTGTTTCCCTCCTTCTACCTTCTCTCCCCTCTCTCTACTCCTCCTCCTGCTGCTCTTCTTGTTCATTCATCTTACATCACTATGACGTGTTCTCAACTTTTAATTTCTCTGCATTTGCCTCCTCGCGAGATAGTGTAATGTGCTTCGGACGATGTTTCTCCTTCTCCTCCTCTTCTTCTTCTTCTTTCATCATCAACCTCAGCAGCAGCTGACATCACTCTACATACGTGTCTCCGCTTTCTTTGTTTCCTTATATCGCACGATGGTGGATGTTTGCCATTCGTTTCCGGACCGGTGCTCTTCGTAGGTCTGTGATCCTTCTGCTCCCGATCACGGGGGGGTCCGGTGACCCGGCGGCCACTTCTGGAGGACCGTTGTTGGTCCACTGGTATTCATTCGGGTCACACCCTGTAGTCCACCAATCACCGCCTCCGCTCGACCACTCCCCTCTCGATCAAAACTCTGTCACGGCACCCCATGACTTTCCTCAACACCAACGGAGTGTCGACCCTGTTGTTTTCGGATCAGCACCGATTCCCATTCGATGATCTACTTTGTGAACACGCCATTTGGTGTCATGATCAAACAAAGAATGGTTGTTTCTTGAAAACAAAACAAACAGCAAAAAACTTAGATACACTTCTGCTGCGTAATCCGGAAATTAAACCGACGGCTTGCTACACTTCACATTTGTCTTTTAGTCCTATATCCCTACAGAAACAAAATGTGAGATAGAAACATTACTGGCTAAATATTTGCTACTTCGTATTTATTCTGGTTACTTCTTTTAACTGGAAGTATAATAATAATAATAATTAATAATAATAATAATTAATAATAATTTAATAAATAATAATCACATGTTCTATATATCACATAAATAATAAGATAATTAATAATAATAAATAATAACGTTTATATTACCAGTGGGTAGGCCCACTTCAGTCACAAAGACTGCTCTACCAGCGGGCCCTGCATAACTAAATGTTATTATACCCTTCTCTGTTCTGAATGCGTAGCGCCTGGCTAGAAGCAGAAGTACCATTTTTAAAAATCTTTTTCGGTATGACCCGTGGCGGGGCTCGAACTCAGAACCGCGACCTTCCGGACCAGAAAGCGACGCTCTACCACTGAGCCAACTCGCCCGGGTTATTAAAATATCATCTCAAAGTCAACATAAAATCATACATAATGTCATTGTCACATTCAGAATTTTATTGCGAGAAAGAAACATCCAAATGACAATTTTATTTCAAGTGAGCACGTCAGCAATTCCATGGATCCCACACCCCGGCGGGTGTTTTCATAAATCTGTTGTAAGTTCACGAACAACGTTTCACGAATGTACTGTTGATTACTTTCTTGGGTGCTATCAGATTCTCATGCATTTACATGTAGCACAAGAAGGCAATCACCAGTCTGGTCGTAAAAGGTCGATTCGTAACGCTGAACGAACAGCTTTGATGAAAACACCCTGCCGGACCCAATTACCCTAATCGGATAATTACCACAAGGGCCAATAACAAAAGGACTATTTAATCCTGGCGGTAATTGCCCTAGGGGCAAATGACCTGTTGGTAATTAGTCAGGAGGTAATTTTCCGGGGAGGGTCCTTGTCCTTCAGGTGATTGACCATCGAGGGAACTCTCCGGACGGTAATTCTCCGGTTGGTATTTGTCCTTGTGGACGTAATTGTCAGGGGCTGCTACGATGTCCTAAAAGTGGGCTTTAAACTTTGCGAATTTTATTCATGTACCTACTGCAGGCAATCTGAGTGACATAACAGTGGACTTCCTCCTGGAAAGAGTTCTGATATTAATCAGTCTTCCGCTTGGTTCTTGGCCAAAACATCACACCTACATCTCGTCCTGGGCAAAAAAAGCAAGAATGTCGACATGTTTTAAGTTGATTTCTACAAAATGTCTGCTACCCATAGCTACTCGATGCCTCCTGGGATTTTCATCAACTTCCCAACTGAAAAGTACATGTTATACATAATAAACATAAAAACAACAATACTGCTTAGTGACGGCGGTCTGTGAGTGCCGTCTCCTACTCTCGGCGCATTTACATAGACTAGGCGAGCGGAATGCCACTTACGCCTACAGCACAATGCAGATGTAAGTATTAAAACAATCACTTTGCATTCATCTGACGTCAGCTGAACACTGCACAGTAGAGACCGTTTGTGTGTTCGGGGGTTGGGCTTGCCTGAGAGGTAAACGTGGACGTTGCATATACTTAAATATTGGTGACTTTCGCAAATTAAATCCGCAATGTGGATGGTTGGGGGAATAAAATCCTTTAACATTGGGTCTGTGAAATTTCTACGATTCACATAGATATTTTCGCCATATTATCATCACTAAATGCTAAAAACATGTCACTTTCTTAATAAAAAACCTTCAATAATTAGGTATACATTTTCCGCCAGAAATGACCTTTAAAAAGGGTTCGGGTTTTTTCGACTTCAATGGGCAAACCTTATTCGGGAAAACAAATCTGAGTACCGCCCCCCCCCGGGGGGGGGTGTAGGAGCCTCATAGGGAGATCATCATTATCAAGATGTCAATCATACATTACGGCATTCTTCAAAATTTCAATTTGGTCGTCAAAATATTATTTCCATACAATTTTTATTAGAACTATAAATTCGTTCAAAACGAACATAAACATATTCAACCGTTCCCATCTATTAGGTTGGTGGTTTAAATGTACACTGTTCGTAGCTCAACGAGTTATAGTTCTATATTGGCTCAAAAGTGTCCACATGTACTGCATAAACTAACACGAAACAATAATTTTCTTATACTGTTCCATTCTTCTCCTCTGGAAATGTATATCTCTCATATTTTTATCATAGAGATTCAGGAAAATGTTTCCATAATTCCATTTAATGTTAATCAAAGAATATCAGCGTCAAGTTAGCAAGGACGTTACATATTTTAAATAAATACAGTGAAATAAGCCAACGCCCAAACGCTTAAAAATATCCAAAATTAGACATGTAGACGCCTAAACAAACAAAAAATTAAGGAGAGAAAAGGTTTACCACTTGAATGAATTTAAACTCCTCCGATGCGGACTGTCACCATCAAGACACACAAGCTCCCCACAGGATTTCGTTAACAAAAATCTTCAAAAAATATTCTCTCGAGCGTGATGATTAAGTCAAAATCGGCTGGTTTTTGGGATAAAACGTAAAGATCACTTTTATCTAATACTTGCATCGTCGATTGAATTTAGAATGACTTCATCGCCTCCTTCGTCCCATTTGGAGTTAATACTCATCCTAAGGATTTTATTCGAATAGTTTCGATTTGCTAAAACGTTATAAATTTTAGCATAACTTAATATCATCTATTGTGTATTATTTCAGTCAAAAAATACTCTTTAAATTAAAGTTTCTTTAAAGATCGAAACGTTGTACGTTTGATAGACATTTTCCATACTATACCTTGGTCAATAGATGCAGTGTGGTTTTGGTTCACAACAGCTTAGGTATTGCACTGCCATGTCTTTGCAGACCATGTAGAGAATTTGGCTATATCTCATGCGAACTGAAAGAAAGGTGTTTTAGAACTATGTCATGTTGCAACCCCCACAACAAATCACATACACATTCCACACACACACACAACACACACACACCACACACAACAAACACACACACACACACACACACACACACACACACACACACACACACACAACACAACTCATACAAATCACACACACAAACACAAACACACACCCACACACACACACACACACACACACACACACACACACACACACACAAACACACACACACACACACACACACACACACACACACACACGACACAGGAACACACCACCACACACACACCGACACTACACACACCACTACATACAATCCAATATCACTTTAATTCGTTCTGACATTTTTCTGCCAATAGAATGACTTTTTACCACTTGAATGAAACGGTGAATGACCATTTTATTCCATTGCCTGTCTTCGCTTTTGACTTTTATACAGTTTACTAGACAGCAGAATTGCAACATGTACTGAAAAGATTCGAGAATATTATATTACTGCTGTCTTGTTTCGTAATAGAAATGTAAATGATCAATCAATCGACTTCTGCTGTGAAATTGTGTTGGTGTTCAGAGTATTTTAAATGTTAAACATTTTTCTTACGTAACGCTTACACTCTCAGTGTAGCTTCAGCCTTGTTTTGAATAATATACCAACGTTCATGCCAGCCCCCAAAACGCATCGTCATTTATAAATATTATAAGGCAGTAGCGATTTTCTCTTTAAGCTGCAAAATTCATGGCATCAAAGAGTTAAACTATATATTCTTTCCTACAACGTTACCAATTAACTTGTTTATGATCTTACAGAAATTACAAGCGAGGATGCAGTCGACATCTTCTTTCACTACAAAAGTTTGATGGACGGTTGAATTGATGCCTCGTTTTTTTTTTTTTTTTTAATTAACGCTTAATGATGATTTGAGCACACACATCGATCTTGGGTTGAAGATGGCAAGCGTGTTTTTGAATATGTTAGAAAGCGGCCGTTATCATGGCAACGGCTGATATGATGTAATTTAAATCCTGGAATAAATATTGTGACCTCGAAACTTACTTGCCTCAGTTTTTGCGACCAATGCTCATGAGATCTTGGCACACAAATAGGTCTTGGGGTGAAATATAAGTATACAGTTTTAACCGTTATCGAATACCGGCTTGCATTCGGGTTCAGCCGATATTTCCCGCAATAGATCAGGTGAAAATCTAGCCGAATAAAATACTTTATTCAGATCTTTTCTACTTCGCTCAGACAGAGAATGTTTCATACCTGATTGTCCTCCCAATCACAGTTCTCCGTGACTGTTCGCTCCCCATGGTTATGCACCGTGCTCCTGAACGAGAATACACACCGGTACGGACGTGCTCAGCCACCACACGCGTATTCGCGCCACGGAAAATTCTTTAAGAGCTGTAGTCGAGTGTTAGGGGTTTCAAGGTCGGGTGTTTTGCCCGCGAATAGCCGAGTTGGACCGTGGTATTATTGCCCCAGACGTAAAGACATCCACTCTGGAAAACAGCAGTGTTATTTGACCAAACACTTACGAATTATCTCTCTCT
>JZLH01S0474411.1:94261-106344 GCA_001188425.1 Eucidaris tribuloides
GTGACCGTGAACCAACGATATACCTAGATTGCACATTGGTATTTAAATTGTTTTAAAAAATTCGGTTTTTGTTCGATTTGGCGTTGGTTTAATTTTGACTCTTTTGTGAGCGCCTTATCTTGCATATGAATCCTGATTATGGAGCGACAAAGCGATATAAAAGTGAGAACAACATGAATGTTTTGATGGATGAATGTGAATGATATGACGCAGCAAGAAGCAAGTATTTAGGCTTGCAATCTTTTTCTTGCGTTATTACCAGATTCCCTCGTGGCAGTATCACTATATTCATTACGCATATGTCTGCGACGGAGTTAATGAAAGGAAAACTTTTTTTCACGGGGGCTGACACCGGGGACAAGTGTTTAAACGTGATTGCATTTGTTAATTTGTTGTTTTAGCCTTAACCCTAGGACATCACTCTGCAACTTTGCACGATTATAGGTCGCATACCACATTGGCCCCCTTTCAAACAGTAACCTATGCTCAGATTAATCTAAAAAAATTATTTAGCTTTGAGCTCTGTAGACAAAACTCATGACAAGCACTGTTCTGAATAAATAAATAGTCACACATACATGTACATACCATCTGAACTGTAATATTTTTAGGGCTTCATTTGTAGACCTTATCAAAGACAATAGTAGCATGGGGAATCATTTAGCTCACACTTTTTTCAACTGGAAATATTGTTATATGATACCTGTAAGCTTTCAATGTTGGATTTGTAAAATGTTTTAGATTCATTGCATCAACATAAATGTTTGGAGAATATTTTCCTTTAAACAGTACATTTAAACTTCAGGTATACATTGGCAAATACGTGCATGTACATGTATGTCACAGAAAATCCATAACCCAGGTTTGCCCACTGGGAACACAACTTGATGACGTAACAACAAAATTAGGCATTTCTGTCTTCTCGGAGGGTCTGGAAATACTGTAGAGTTCACTTTGTGGACTGTGCCTCCATGGTTACGTTTGAAATTCTCTGTTTCAATTCTGAGGTGAAAATGCAAGCTACATTCTTAAATTGCCACATTCAAAAGCCACTCATAGTAGATCTTCAGCTCTATAAGTACGGACTCCCAGCTGAGTCACGGATAAAACTGTGCCCAGTGGCTTACCAGGCGTTTCTGACAAATCTTGCGGAGTACGCTTTACACAGCTCACTCACACTCCGATCTGCTACGCTCAGCCAAAACACACCAGGGACTGGTGAGTGAAGACTACACACCACATCAGCCAACAGCAGGTATGGTCGCAATGGGTCTTTGTATAGGATGACGCCAATCGGACTTTTTTCGGAGAAAACGCACTTTAGTGATTATAGCCGTGACTCCATCGTAATACCTAGAGAGCACATTGTATTTAAATTGTTAAAGAAAATGTTGCGCCATTTGCATACTGATGGACGCAAAGCGATATAAAAAGTAGAGAACAACATGAATGTTTGATTGATGAATGTGAATGACATATGAGCAAGAAGCAAGTGTAGAATGACTAAGTGGATAATACATTATTCTACCTGAACATAGACTGTACACAGGGCTCCACACTAACTTTTTAATTTACTTTTCCCTTTGGACAAGTAAAATTATTACTTTCAGATTTGTGCTTGCCCAGAAGAAAAATGTACTTGTCCAAAAATAACAAACAATAAAAACATATTGTTTCTTATTCACCTGTTGGAGACTAAGTACAAGTTGACTCGTGTTTAGGTCTATGGAAAATGCGTGTTACAGTGAAATTAAATTGCCTCCAACGGGTTAAGTTGAACCACTAAGGCCTTTTTTATGGCATTAGAAATACACCAAGGGTTGCAAAGTGTATGATTTATTCATCAAAGTTTCACAATGCTACACAAGCCTGCTTCAAAGCCAAACCATCATAAATGACATCATTAAAATGGGAAAAGTACATACATGTAGACAGTCAACACACAGTTGATGTTTAAATCAAACACAGTAAAATGTAAAAGTACAATGAACAAAATAATGATGAAAGTTAGTAAATGAAGACAAAATTGGCAGTATTTGACATACATATTTTGTTCATTTATTGGTAACATTTTTGTACAAATTTTCCTCATTTCACAACACATTTTTCCTTGCCCATTTGGGCAGGTGTATGTTTCAATATCAATTTTATACTTGCCTCACATGAAATTTTACCTGCCCTGGGCAAGTGGGCTAGTGCTAGTTTCAAACCCTGCTGTGACAATTAGATCATACTGTACTCTACGTTACATGACCAATGAAAAGACTATACCTAGTGTACATGTATGTGCGTTCTGATGTGCACTAGTATTACTAAAGTGCACATCAGACAATAATGTACAGAACCATTTCTAAGAATTTCAATTTGTGGACTAAAAGCAAGAATGATTTAGGAATGGGTCTGACGGATTTGGCAAAGGAATAGACTTGTCAGGAGAATACTTCATCTAACTTAGCATAATAGAATGAACCGACTTTCCAATTTATGAACAAGTGTATACTTAGAATATCTAAGAAATTTCATGGGCAATAGGACAACAAGAATAAATATTAACAAATAAAAAGGTATTCTTAATCTTAATTCACTGTGGAAGATGCAATTTTCATACAAACAAGAATTTTGTGGAATTGTATTAAGATCATCACAATAGTTCAGCTTTCCTATCAGCAGTCGATACAATCTCAGTATGTTACATATGTGTATAAATTCTGCATGCTTTTTCTATGCTGGCTCACATGTATATTGTAATATATTTCACTTTCATCTTGAATCGTTTCCATAATTTTTCATATAGTGGATGCTTTTGTAAATCTGTGATTCAGTGGCATATCCTATGGGCTTGAGATGGGTCCAAAAATCGTCCACCAACCCCCTCCCCCCCCCAAAAAAAAAAAAATTAGGGGCGAAAGAGCAATAGGGAGAGGTGGTGCCCCCTATTGTTTTAAAGTAATGAAAATTAGGGGGATATTGCTGTTTTTCAAAAATTTCACCCCACCTATAAGATAAGATTTGTACCGTTTTGCTAAGAACAGGAAATTTGGCCCAGAATCTTTTTTTCTATTGTCATCAACCAATTCCACCCCCCCCCCCAACCACCTGGCATTTTCGCTCCGTATTTTTGCTTTGAAAATTTTTGGGGACCAGCCAAATAATATTCAGTGGATTTCCCCCCCCCCCAAAAAAAAATAATCCTGCCCTAAACTGATGTGACCACAGTAACATGCGTGCATCAATGGGTTGAACGTTTGGTGGGGGGGGGGGGGAGTGCTGATAAAATTGGCTGGTCCTTCGCTGCAAACCTACTGCACTGTAAACCTAAGACTTACAGTAAAGCATGGGTAAGCAACATGCCTTGAATCCCCCTGTTAGTGAAGCACATATCGTAAAAAAAAAAACTTTTTGATTTAACCACTGTATTCTGCCAAAAACTTCCCATTTAGGATATGAAAGAACTAAGTCCAGTTTATTTACTTTTCCATGATTTTTCACGGCTTTGACTTTACACTCTGAAGGATTTATTGCAAAGTTATGGGGGGGGGGGGGGAGATAGGAAAATCTGACCGACTTTTCTTCCGAAAATACGAACACATCAGTTACTGCTTACCAACAAGCTTTAGCAGCAGCTTGCCGTATACTTATTGTAAAGTTCAACTTTGCGCGAACGCCCCACATCCTTAACCGTTTCCAATTAGCAGTCAACATCACAAGCAAATACCGGATTTGGCCTCAAACGGCGGTGATCAAACAACATGAACCCCTGAAAACTAGTTCAGAAGCCGTCCGTCCACCCTCCTCGAATATCGTCATCCAATGCGTCTCTGAGAGGCACTAGCCCTATCAAGCATCTTAAAGGCATCGCTTAACAAATTATGTTTCCAGTTTGAAAATCTGTGCAACATAATCCTCCATGCTACTAGTGAATCTGATAAGGTCTAAAAATGATGTCCTGGAAAAATTCTAGTTCCAAACAATCATTAAATGCTTTTAAAAAGTGAAAATCATTAAGTGGCCATTCTGGTTTTCGCCCATATACTGCTGTGTTATAGGATTTTTGTCCCCATGACATTAATTCATGTGCTGATATTTATCTGTGTATGTTTAGCTTCTGACAACATAACCATCTAAAGTTTGGTGTTCTTGAATGTTTCTTTGTCCAGTCACACACTGTAATGAAGTTCGGATATCAAAGTTTGACCATTTTTATCATGGCTTCCACAATGTTTAACGGTGTCTTTAAAATGCAGGTCGATACACATTTGGTGTTAGTGTCCCAGCAGCTACAGGTTGTATGGCTGGCGTGAATCCACATCAAGTTGGTGTTTCTGGGTTGCAGTTTCTCTTTTGCTTTTTCAGTTGTGCGTTGTCAATTTTTATGTATTTAGATGTGACTATTGAATTCATTAGGACAGGAGTGTGATCAATTAATGTCACGGACGAACACTTTAAAAAATGATCATTATTGAAGGCATAAGGAAAAAAGGTGATAAGACATGAAGGGCTGCTTTATGATTTCTTGTGGAGGCTATCACTAAAGGTACTGAATATTGCTCAACTTTCCTTAGGTCTTCAATAATGGTCATTTTTTAAAACGTCCGTCCGTGACATTAACTGATCAAACTCACAGTAGAGTTAATTAAAGTAATCTAACCCGTTGCCACAGAGATTTTTGCAATCCCAAAGAGTGGACACATAGTACACCCGGTTTCCGTAGCCAACAGGTTAACTACGCAAAGGTGACCGGTAACAGGGCTGTCAACTTCAGGGAATGATTTGGGGGGAGATCCACTTTTGCCTGCCAATTTTTTTTTTTTAACCTGCCAAATTACTAGCCATCAGTAGCCAAACGACTTCTGACAACCGGGGGGCGGGGGGCAGGGGGCCGACAATGACCAAACCCATTTTTGCCCGCCAAAAAAATTTTACCTGCCAAATTACAAGTTGTTTTAGTTGTTTTGACAAGCTACTTCACGTTTGGCAGAATTTTTTTTTCATAAAGCGGGAGATTGGTGGGATGGCGGGAGGATGAGCTCGGTGGCGGGAGGGTTGACAGCCCTGTGGGTAAGTCTCTGCCCACTATCATTTGACTTTGCCTTCTACAGCTCCACAGAAATATTTGTTATTTGTTATTAGACCTGGGACCTTATTGATATTAATACACATCATTCTTCACTACAGTTAAAATACTCTAATTAGTCTAAAAATTAGCCTCGGGCCAGCCTCAGTACAACATCGATTTCTACAGTGTATAATACAGTATTTCCATTAAAAGCACTGAAATCTAGAGAGCAATAAATTAATACATAGCTGGTAAAGCCAGCAGTGGTGAATTCATGATCCCATAACCTGTTCCATTTTTCATATTTTAGCTAATCCAATCTGCGAACACACCAAAGAACCCTAAACTTTAGACAATCCGTAACACTTTGAGATTTGCGTGATTGATGACTAACAATTTGCGATGACAAGTATCTATTCCCACAATGACGGGAATTAGGTAATTCAATTCGGTGTGAAAGTAGACCAAGCTACTTGAAAAGTAGCGAGTTTCAGTGGGTAGCCGGTAAAACTCATAAAGCGGAAAGTGTCCGAGCAGGTTGAATAGCTAGTCGGGAATGGTAGTGTCTGGCTGGTTTCGTGTTCTATCTTCGAAGTGCATTGACGGGGCAAGAAAACCTAGATTTGTTCCATCAGAATCCGTCCTATACCACGAAATTTGTCAAATGTTATCACCTATTGTCAAATAACTGGATCATGTACCACTGATGTAATTCATCCATCGAAATGCCATGACATTTTACAGATCGTTGGACAACAAAGTTAGTATGTTATACATCGCAAGGGGTTCTATAACACAGCTTTGGGGATTGTCCATTGAATTCCCCGAATGTAGAAATATTCACAAAAGGAAATGAGACCTCGGTGTTCATTCACACGGCGAGTACAATGCGTATTCACTCCGACGGAACATGCGTGTGTGCATACCACGGGCGTAATAATGCGAAAACCCTGTGTTCTGCTCGCATGGACATGTTGTCAGGGCCGAGTGTAAACACTGGCAGCAGATAGTACAAGATGTCATAGTGATGGCAAAACGGGGCTGACATATTAGGGGCGGTGTTACGTTTCCGCTCGGCTTTCGGCAAATTGTTTTTCCACGCACTAGGGTTTTTTTTAATGATGCAGAAAACATGCCGTGGCAAGAGAGTTCGCGATTTTAGCACATTTGATCCAAGAAAAAAAATCGGAAGAGGCAACCAGTTAACAAGCAGGTAGAACAACGGGCGATGATGGATGCGTCTGACTTTTAATTGTATGGTTTGGAGCAGAAGATATATTGAGTATCATTTTCGAATACTCCGCTGTCGTTTTTTGCCTAAACGCATCTTACGAACGAACCAGCAATGATGAATGGATGTCTGGGTCACATACAGAGAAGGTGAAAAAGGCTTTCAAAACGAACATAATCAAATTTAGGTAATGATATATTCCTGGAAGTCATGAGATTTATTGCAGAGTGATGCTGCTTAGTAAGATTAGGTTTCCCTAGGCTGTTATTAAAGACAAACAGAATGTTGAGACATAGATGGATGAAGCACTAACAGTAATACACCGACTCACTCACCTGCAACGATACCACGCACACATACTAATGACTAAATAGCCACATGCGTTACATGAGCTTTACCAGAAGTTGAAACAGACTTAAATGACATGGAACTCTGACATGGTCCATAGTGACAGGTTGAGAGTCACTCATTTGGACTTGCACAATTCGGAAAAAAACTTTAAAGGCTACATGCGGGTTTTAACATTAGCATGCATTTGCACAATGGCTTGATCAAAACGTTGGTCTACGTTTTTTAGAGATATTACCCTAGAGCTTAACTTGAAAGAAAATGTACAAGACTGGCAATTCTATAAATCTATATATGGCTAAAGTATACACAGAACACTCATTGATTTTCAACTTGATCAAATTTGGTACATGTATGTCTATATGGGAAATTTCATACCTTTTGCAGATGTCCTCACTTTTTGTTACTATGTGAGATCCAAAGTGAGAAATTATGACTTAAAGTCAGCAAAATACTGTGTCGCAGATGACCAGAATTCGCCAAGAATAGCTGTCTGATTTACGTGACGTCATCTCACATGTTGAGGACCTCTCACATGAGAATCCACAGCCTTCACCACGAGGCTACAACCCCCCCCCAACCCCCCTCCACTCAGGCAGTCAACCATATACATATGTTCCAGATTCTTACAGATAACTCCTGTAAGTTCTGAAATCGGTTAGGAGTTTGACTTTGTATCACAGAATTTTGCAAGGGAAGCATTACCCCCTATCATGGGCTTTTGGAAGGGAAGCTTGCAAAATTACCTCCTAAATGAAGGAAGAGTGCCGAAACTAACCCTAATTGGGCCCCTATTTTAGAATTATTTGGAAAGGTTTGAAAACCATCCCTCAATTAAATATATTTTAGGGGAAAAATGCTGAAAGGGCCCCCCCCCCCACATTTCAATTTTTTCTGGCATTCAATCCCTACAATATACCCCTTTTCCCGAAAAATTGGAAATGTGCGTGTGTTTCAGTTGACCACCTGAGTGGGGAGGAGGGGGAGGGGGAGGGGGAGGGGGGAGGGGGGAGGGGGGGCGAGCAGAGCCACAATGCCTCCGCAACACCAACATATACACTTCCACATCATTTATTTTTTATGAACTCAGGCACTCAACCAGTCTAAAGATAGAATCAGTATGTAATTAATCATTAACTTTAAGTGTGATCCAACAATATCAGCATGTGAGCAAGAACCGTACAACATTAATTCCGACCTACTCACTGGAGGGGAACAACTGGGTCAAAACCTATTTAAAGTTCAACGAGGGTTAAGTGCGGTCCTTAGAACACTGTTCTTTTGACTTTGCCGAACTCTTCATTATCAGGGGAACCCACACAGCCCCGGAGATCCCGCGGCGCACCAATTCCTGCGACCGCATTAAAAATGGAAGCCATAAAGAATTCATTAACAGCTCTCGTGCGAAAATTGAATAATGTTTGATCAAGGTGGGCTGTTCTTTTCAGCCCCTTAATCAGGGGAAGACAATGATTTATTCATGGTGAGGTATTCTATGGTGATTCCCATTTAATTTACGATGCTATTAGCTGAAGGTTGTAATGAAATGATACAGGAATTGAGACCTGATTATGAGCTACAGTAAGTTCCTTTGCAGGGGAGGCCAAATTATACTGATAATTCAAAACAAATGCTTGCTTTCTTCTGCACTAGAAGAGAGAGGTGAGAGGGGATATATCCTCTTCCCACCATAGGTAACCTTTTTTTTTTTGGATTTGGTGATGCAAAGCATGCAATTTTAGCATACTTTAACATGTAAAGCCTTAATATTCATTTGCATTCAGTAGCAAGAAATCACTGGAGAAGTTTCATCGATCTTAATGTTGTCTCTACTTCATTTTCTTTTGGTTATTTCATGAAAATTCTTCACTTTTTTATGTATTTTGCTCAATATTCTGAAATATGGGACAAACAGGCGTCCCGGGAAGGCTTGGTTGGGACGTTGGGACGAAGGCGCAAAATATGTGATGTCTGGTCACCCAGCTGTACACACATAGGGGTCCAAGGGGACAGGTGTAGTTCCCCTTCAATTATTTTTTTTTCAAAAGCCCTCTTTTTAGCACTTTTTTAAAGATTGAAACTGCCAAAAAAATCAAAATATTTACGTTTTTGGCCCCCCACCCCAAAAAACCCCTGTGTACAGCCTTGTCCGCAAATAATGAAATAAATATTGCCGATAAAACCTACATTTTAGCTCAAGAATTTCCACAATAACACAGTGAGTGCTTAAAAAAGACTGCCTCAGAAATGTGCTATGCCTATAGGTAAAAGTTAAATTTCAAGAAGTGCACAAAAAGAAAACAGAAATGGTTTATCTTCTCTGTAACTTCTTCCTGTTGTTTACTACCTTGTAACAAACAGAATTATGCTGTCATTTTTTCTTACATATTTGTATTATTAATATCAAAGCATATTCTTGTCAAAACAAGCAATCCACTTGTATCGGCCACTTCCATACTTTGTATTTACGTCAGTTCGTTTGTATCGTCAAAGACCAATTCTGCTGAATAGGGTAAGACGCACCACAAATACTTTCAGATTCCCGCATGAATACTGCACATTTACCAAGACTAGTGCCTGTACCCAGACTCTACATAAAAATGTCAAGGTACACGTCCATTTAAAATTGTGCACTGTTTTCATCGAAATATGGTATCGTGAGGCTGGACAGAAGAGTCTAAACATTCATCATAATATATACAACCCATGCACGAGTTTGGTTGAATTCGTTCCCTAGTGGGGCAGTAAATTTTCTCCCGTCTTTCTTTTTTCGGTTTCGCTGAGAGGCTAAATTTTTGACGATTATATCGCTGATGCTCTTGTACTACCCTGAGAATACATCACATCAAGTGCACATCTCCAAATATACACACATTTCTATGAAAATAAATTGGCAGGAGATAATATTCCTATCCGGAAACAGCCTATTCACTACCTGCATCCGTGTCCCCAAAGGAAAAAATAGTATTTTTTGGTTAATGTGTAATGCCATTTGGCATTCACTGCTAACATGTGAAACTGCAAGGTATACAAGAACTGGTAAGTAACTGTTGTATCGTATCGATCAAAACAAACTGTATGCATGTACAGCACAAAAATGTATGCAGGCATCGACCTTTACCTTAAAAAAAGCGTTCCATGATACCCTACTTGACCCTGTTACTCGAATTCATTATGCATTCTGCGCGAAATCCTCAAAATAATCTCCAAATCCCTTCCACACACCGCATGTTTCGCAAAGTACGCGCAACGCAAATTCAACAGGTCTTATACAATGGACCGGATACAAATTCACCTCTAAAAATGCTTGAATCGTATCACTTTCACTAATATCTGCTTCATTCATTCTTCAACAATCCATCCATACATAACCCTTTCAAATCTTAACTCATCAGGCCCATTGTAAAAATGGTTATTAGCCAAAAAAAAATATTTCTCCGCTCAATGGGAAATTGAACATTGCGTCGTTGTTCGTTTTTTTTTTTATCAAACAGCAAAAACCGCAGAGGTAACCAATACACATGTACAACTTACCTCTCCAAGAAATTTAGACAAAAACTGTGTGAGTCCGAGTTTCCTGATCTTATGGTCTTTCAATGGGCAAAATCATAAGTGCGTTTAAGCCATGAAATAGGAATTTGGTAAATTCTCACCCAAACGACATTTTCTCCCCAAAATGGTAATTTGTATTTTTCAATCTGCATTACGCACGTTTTTTTTTTTTTTTTTTTTTGCATTTTACGTGGCACTGCAGCACACAAACAATTTTTTTGGTGGGGCTTATGTTAGAGGCATTGTGAATCATGAGATCTGGGTTAAATGCTAAAAGGCCTGAAGTAACTTACACGCTTTCTCATCTCCAGCGTTACATTACAACGCACAGACCTCCAACCCAGTAATTCATATCAGAAGATATAATTACTAAAAGCACCACAATGGGTAAAAATTCTTTTAATATCACATAAAAGTTAAATGTTTGGGAAGAAGGAAGATCAGCAATTAAGGATCCTGCAGAATCACAAAGATGGCAGATTTGACATACTGTACAGATACGGTGTGTAGTCAAATCAGATTCTATCAATTACGAAATCTTCACATTGTTTTATATCCTTTTAAATTCATTTAACCATTGGAGACCAATAGATTAACTCGTGCTGGGTCTATGGAAAATGCATATTATATGGATAACAAATCCTCTCCAGTAAAGCCCCGAATATAGTTTGGAATGGTAAAAAAACTAATCTTGCAATTTACTTATCTTTTTTCTTTACATACACCTATATGATTTATCAATAGCCCTAAAAAATGCTCACTCTGAAACTCCCCCATTTTTATAGAAAATTACACAAAGGAAAATTCCGGGGGGGGGGGGAGGGAGGGAGGAAAAGGACATTCACCAGAGGAAATGCATACCGCTACATTTCTCCGCTATAAACTGAATATTTTAATTTGTCACTATAAATAATTTTCAGCTGGTTTGATATTGTTTTCTGATGTCTAGGGTGACAATAGAATACTTTATGTGAAAGATTGACAAAAAAAATTCCTGCTCGACCAAAAACTTTACTTGGGATGTTTTGTGGTTTCTATGTAATTTCATTCCCTTGCCCCCCCCCCCTCCAAAAAAAAGGATAATGGAAACATTTCTGATGTAACAGGACGAACACTAGAATTAACAATTTCAGAATGACAATCAGAAGTTTTGTTGCAATGGAAAGAAAGAGGGTTACAAGCACAAAACAAGAAATATACTCACAAATTGTTAATAAAAAGTGATATGTTATGCCTTGTCTCTCGTTTTTTAAGACGTAATAGCTCTTTCAGATGTCTCAATGACTTTATTTTCTCAAACAAGATAATATACTTTAGATTTCATGTTTAACACAAAAACCTCCTTCACATTTTCTGACAGTTTGACGTCCCTAAACATAGGTTTTACATTTCCCATCACAAAATACGAGGGCAAAACCATTAAACGCCGTCCTTCCTTCTACATACATGCAACATAAAAGCCACTAATCGTAAATGAAAAACTGATAAATTTCCGTCGTTCACAATGAACATTTGATTACTGTGCCATGTCGCGGAAATGAAAAGGCGGATATTACATTCAAATCATCCAAAATGCCCGCTGGCAGTCCAATTGCATTTTGTGGAAAAATGGCGACAAGTAAATTGCACTTCATCATAAATTGCATGCATCTAAATCAACCATTAATTTGCTAGCATAAATTGCTGTACTTAAATGACCACTAAAACATATCAAATTCTGCAAGTCATGTCTTACAAAAACGTTTGTTTTGCTGACCATGAACAGAGAAGTCATTACAGAACCAAAATTTTAATCACGTCACATCTGTAATAACTTGCCTCGCCAATTTTAGGTATGTGGTGAAAATAAAGCTAATAAAAAGTTCCAGAAACATTTACCTCATCATACTTCCGGAC
>JZLH01S0474411.1:107789-121816 GCA_001188425.1 Eucidaris tribuloides
ATATAATTCACAAAGATTATTTTCATTATTTTATATTGTGTTTTATTCATTTTCTAGAGAAATATAAGGAGTGAAATTTCCAGCATGCGTTAGAGCTCTGAAATTCGCGAAAATAAAATCCACCTGCGATTAAATGGCCAAGTAATTATGCCAAAATTTGTTTTATTAGCAAGCAAGAAGAAGATAGGAGAAGACATGGGGGATATAGATTAAATAGCTTTTACATGGTTGGCTAAAGAAAGCATCTAAACGAGAGCGATGATGAACAATTGAGGGTGATAACTAGGGAATTGACAATTGCATGTGGCTGCAGTACATTGCATCTATTTATTAATATTCCTGAAAATGAGGGTAAGAGAACTCTATAGCAAGTGTAAACTTGCGAATCCGAGACGGATGCTAATGCGAAGTATATAACGGTGCTAAAAACAGGTGCAAAATGCGACATCTCTCTTTCAATTCTTCAACTTTCAATAAAGACGCCCTGGTGGATAATGTGCAGATATGAAACCCCCCGGGTTCAAGAGAAGGTTATACAATGGCTTAAAAATCTCACTATATTTGGTACATAAGCTCAATTTTGATAAAAAAGTAGCGAAATAATGGGGGGGGGGAGGATTCTTGGATGTGATTGACGGCGGCACATGACATGATAACAGCTTAGTCCATTTTCTGTGTCCAGTATATCTGACATATTATTTTCTTATAGCAACTTTTGAGTGGAAATTGAACGTACAATGTAGTTTGAAATACTGTACAATTCATACCACATGTGCCAAATAATAGGATATAAATAAATATAAATAAATAGATAAAATCAATAAAATAATGATTCTATATAGTTGAGACTGCTAGAATCCAAAGCTACACTCTAATGCATCTCTTTCAACAAGAGGACACGTCACATCAAACCCTCTAGTTGTGGCTTTTATTAGTATAGCAGATATCTGCTTGGGACTGTAATGGTTAAAAGAGGGTCTTATTAAAAAATAAAAGGTATATTCATACTACGTGCGTCCTGATAAAAACGAGAAGCCTAAAACAAAGGCTTATTGTGTGCGGAAGCAAGGCGGCGTATGATATAGATAAAATACATCACAATAAACTTTGACTTTAAAAATTTACATTAAGGCAACTATATGCACTCGTGCATACTCATGAGTACCATGATTTTAAAATTTAAGATTAAAACCCATTTGGACAAGCCGCTTTTTGGCTTTGACACTGTTGCAGCACCAGCTGCCCGCATCTCTTTGTTTCGTGAGTAGGCCGCAGTATCAAACCATTAAGCATAACAGAATTGATTTTCAGCTTAGCTAATTTGTAAAGTCATGGCACTCCGAGATACATGCATATAATTTCTTAATTATCATTGAAAGGAGTATAAGTCAAAGTTAATATTGAACTATATTGCTGCATTAACGCCTCAATTGCTTCCGTCACAATAAGCGTCTTGTTTTAGGGTTCTGTTTTTATGGGACACACTGTAGATCAGCAATATTCTGAGTTAGGAAATTGAGCTTAAAGGCAAGGAATGCATTGGCAGTCGCTCCACATCACAGCAAAACATCAGCTCATCGCTTTAAGATATTTTTGAAGATGATATTCTGGGAAGTCTGAGACTCAGACATTACGCTAGAATTGAAAAATGGCATCAAGTTGCATAGGTTGAACATCAGGTCGCGCATTGGTTTAGACTCTCTGTGAAACCCACTAAACTATAATTATGCATTATTATTGCTTTGTCATTATTTTAGATGACAGGACTAAAAAGCGAACGTAATCACTGTTAGTCGCAGGCATCCAGTCCTGTGTAGTTTGTTATGGATGTGACAACACACCACAGGTTTCAGCCCTTCTTTGCGATGGAGTGCGTGGTTCTTTTACGTGCTGAGGTGTTTCTGCTCACACGGGAACTTCCTGCAATACGCCTATCCGAGGGACGAGGTAATGGGGAATAAAGTTGCTTACCAGGAACAAACCGCCATGCGCCCGGGGATTCAAAGAACCACAGTACCTCGTTAGGTCGAGAAAACGAAGTCTATCCACTGACCATACGCGCCTCCCCGCCATTCAGTAGTTGTTTCAGTGATAATTATTGGTCTCCTGAGTACTAAGGGCTCCATATGAGACTTATGAAAAAAAATTTCATGTCATAATTAGGCTAAATGTCACATATGATGACAGTCATGATGAACACCGTGCCCCACGTGAAGGGGCTGAAAAAGACTAAGCAGACGTGAAAAGTAGAATTTGAGAGCAATAATTGAAATCAATAGTCTTAGATTAAATAATTGAGTTTCTAACTAATTATACTACATTAGATAGTTAAATTTACACCATTTAATTTCAGGATCACAGAAGAGAATTACTTTGACTTTATATCTTGAAACACAGGTGGGCAATTTGACACAAGCAATAACTGTACCAGAATCTGACTCTCATCATCTTAACATATGCAAAAACTGATAGTGCTTCATTTCTCTCAAGTCACTCATACCTCATGCATTAGTAAAGGGGCAATTAAGTAAGATGAAAAATGGCTTCTTGACTTACTGTATGACATTTCCTCAATGATTCTTTCTGACACATGGTTTTTCCTTGAATAAAAAAAAAGAAAATCTCTGAGATGCATCAAAAGAATTATGAAGGCTGCGTGGGAGGATTATAGGGGGGGGGAACTTTCGTGCTGCGATTACTTATGAAGCTGACCTTATTCGTAGTGAAAGGGAAAAAATCATAATCCCGAAATTATGTGATAAAATTGCAGCTATAAAAGAAACAAGCATTTTCAATGCAAGATTTTTGCCATGGCTGCACCTAAGGTTGGCGTGGCTGCCTTCAACTTTCTTGTTTGTATCGACTGTGTATCATTCCTCGTCATATAAGTCAACATGAATTTTGTAATGCCAGATAAGAAGAACGCGTTCAAAATCAAATCAGCGAATTGTGAGGGGATTTGCAGATGAGAACAAGTGAAGCTAAGAAACTGTGTGCTCAGGGCATAGAATGATGGAAAACAACCTCTTTTTATGCTTAAAACACGCCCTTTTTTAGCCATGGACAAGCATTAGCCATAGGACACTGATTTTGGTTTGATAATATTTGGAGCGAGGATTGGAAATGAAAAATTTATAGCGCCAGCTCACCCCCAACCCTTTATGAAGTTGGCACTACACTGCAAAAGTTGTTAAACGTTGGGCACTGTTCAAAAACACGTTAAAGAGATAAATGTGGTGCAAGTCTATCGCCCACCTTCCTACAACCCAACTCACTCGGTATCGAGTCAAAGAACATGGTCTGTGAAAACATAATTCCTCCCCCTTCTCCCACACCCCCCCCCACCGTCCTCTTCTCTCGAATGACCGCAGCATTCATAGCTTAGCGGAGCGCGCACCACTACCATTTTGAATTGCTTTTCAGATGGGGAACCCAGCGACCGTAAGCCCATTTGCAGAAATTTTCTTCTAAATATGCATGCCCTAATTTCGCCCGGAAATAGTTCATGCTGCGACAGGAGGTGATTGAGGCAATGTGCGATGCGGCACGCTACTGCAAAGATTGGGAGTCACCGGCTACGACCAATTTTGGGGAAGAGACGAAATTCCCGATATTCACTTGGTGGACTGTAATAGCAAGGGGAATGTGGAAATTGATGTAGATTTGAAAAAAAAGAAAGTGAATTAGATTGTGAATACACCTGTTGAATTAATGATTAGAATTGTAATGTTCATCATTGAGGTAGTAATGTGGTATATTTTACAATAGGTTTTGCGAGCAGGCTGCAACACAGATGCAATTTCTTCTTCTTCCTCTTGTGCTTCTAAACTACTACTTCTCTTCTTCTCTTACTTCTTCTTTTTCTTCTTCTTCTTCTTCTTCGTCTTCTTCTTTCTGCTTCTTTGTTTTTTCTTCTCTTCATCTCCACTCTCCACGATGAATGTCCTTCCATTTGCTAGCTAACTAGTGTTAAATTTAACAGTATGTTGAAATGCAGAAAAAGACTCCTGCCCTTTTTCCTCACCATCCTCACCGTTGTTAAAGTAAAAAAAAAAAATGGGTAAAGTTATAAGAATAACACTAATACAACCTGTATGAAACCATTTGTGTTCTATTTTTGTGCATCAACTGCATCCGTGAAACAGTTTTTCCTTGTGAGATGTGATGGACCCTCCTTTTTGCATCACCTGGATCTCCCTCCTTCCTCCGTCTTTTATCCTCCGCCCCATAAGGACCGGAGGCATTATGTTTTCAGGGTTGCCGTCGTGACGCCCGTACTCCGTACCGTCGTACGTCCGTGGTCCGTGCGTCCGTGCGTCCGCATTCGTTGAACAAGATTACTGAATACCACGGAGGGATTTTGAATTGATACTGGAACCAAGATGGACCATAGGCAAGGATGAATTGATTAATTTGTGGGACAAAATCCTCAGGGTCAAGTCAATGAACTTTACCCCAAAATGGCCATTTTCTGCCATATAACGTCCAGTAGGAGTGCTCACAGTGATATTAATTTGTGTTAGGTTAAGAAATAAAAGACAAATATTTGGTAGAGTCACAGAGGGTCAAAGTGAAGTCAAGGGTCAAAGGTCAATGAACCTTGTCGCACCAAAATAGTCATTTTCATGCCTATAAACTGCAGGTTAGAGTGTCACTTTTGATATGATTTGGTGTTAGGTTAAGAAACAAAGACAAATTTTGGTAAGGTCACAGGGGTCAAAGGTCAAGGTCACGAGGTCAAAGGTCAATTGCAACTTTGTCGCCAAAATCCAATTTCTCGTGCCTGTAACGTCCAGGAGAGGCTACACTGTTGATAATACATTGTGGTTAGGTTAGAAACAAAAGACAGATATGTTTTGCGTAAGGTCACAGGGTCAATGGTCCAAGGTCAAGAGGTAAGACAAGGTCAAGTCACTTTGTCCAAAATGTAATTTTCTGCTATTAACTCCCATTAAGATTGGCTCTGTTGACAATAATTTGGTGGTTTGGGTTAAGAACAAAAGACAAATATTTTGGTAGAGTCACAGGGTTCAAAGATTGGGTCAAGGGTCAAAAGTTCAATAAGCTGTCGTCCAAAAAGTTCCATTTTTCTGCCTACATGTATTTGGCAGTGTTCACTATTGCTGTTATATTTGGGCAGTCTCTGTGTAAAAAATAAAAGCAATGATTTTGGTAACAGTTTATAGGTCAAGGTCTAGGTCAAGGTCAAAGTCATTGAACTTTGTCCAAAATGTCCATTTTGCAGTCTATAAAACAGCTTGTTGGATATTAATGTGTGGTTAGAAGAAAACAAAATGAAATAGTTTTGGTAGAGTCACAGTCGGTCAAAGGTCAAGGTGAGTGAGTACATCTGAAACAGACAAAAAATTTCATGCAGATGAATAGTCAAGAGTTGAGGAAGATTCTTTGTTCGAAGGTCATACATGTAATTTAGTATTTGATCTACTAAGGTCATGTTGTCCAGTAAACTGTTCCCACATCTTTTACAAGTTCTTCGTTCCTGAAAGTCGATAGCGATCATACTATGATCCAGTTTTATGTGCTCATGTATAGTGGCGAGCATCCGCATTAACTGGCGCAGTCGTAACTTTCTAGTTTCGTCTTCTTCTCTTCTTTCTTGTTCTTCCTTCATCTTCTTCACATCGTCTCACTCTTCTTCTTCTTCTTTCTTCTTTCCTTCTTCGTTCTTCTTCTTCTCTTCTTCTTCTCTTCTTCTTCTTCTTCTTCTCTTCTTCTTCTCTTCTTCTTCTTCTTCTTCTTCTTCCACATAATCGGAACTTACAGTTAGGTGATGGATAGGACATGTGAATATACATGTATTATACAGGTATAGTTCTTTAAAAGCTCAACAAACAGAGTGTAAAATGCATATACATACATGTAAGCTGTGATGTGTTGCTGCCTGTCATCTAACTAAGATGTGACTCTTACATGCTTGCTGAGCTTTAAAGATTGTGTGTGTGTGTGTGTGTGGTGTGTGTGTGTGTGTTGTGGTTGTGTGGTGGTGTTGTGGGACACACACACACACACACACACACACACACACACACACACACACACACACACACACACACACACACACACACACACACACACACACACACACACACACACACACACACACAATCTTCAAAGCTCAGCAAGCATGTAAGAAGTCCACATCTTATGTAGATGACAGGCAGAAACACATCACAGCTTACATGTATGTATAATGCATTTTAACACTCTTGTTTGTTGAGCTTTTAAAGAACTATACCTGTATAACACATGTATATTCCACAATGTCCTATCCCATCACCTAATGTAAGTTCCAGATTATGTAAGAAGAAGAAGAAGAAGAAGAAGAAGAAGAAGAAGAAGAAGAAGAAAAAAGGAGGAGGAGGAGGGAGATCCAGAATTGATGCAAAAAAGGAGGGTCCATCACATTACAAGGAAAAATGTTTCACAGTGCAAGTTGATGCAACAAATAAAACAAAATGGTCATCAGGTTTGCTATTGTGCTATTCTTATAACTTTAACCCATTTTTTTTTTTAAATCTAAAACAGGAGGATGGTGAGAAAAAGGGAAGGAGTGTTTTCCTGCACTTTCAACATACTGTTAAATTTACACTAGTTAGCTAGCAAATGGAGAACATTCATCTGGAGAGGTGGAGATGAAGAAGAAGAAAAAGAACAAGAAGAACAAGAAGAACAAGAAGAAGAAGAAGAAGAAGAAGAAGAAGAAGAAGTAGTAGTTCTAGAAGCACAAGAAGAAGAAGAAGAACATTCATCTGCTGTGCAGCCTGTCGCAAAAAACTATTGTAAAATAATACCACATACTCATCAAGATGAACATTACAATTCTAATCATTAATTCACACGTTATCACAATCTAATTCACTTTCTTTTTTCCAAATTTAACATCAACTTTCCATTTTCCCCTTTTTTACAGTCACCAAAGGAAATCAGGAATTTGTCTCTTCCACAAAATCAGGTCGTAGCCGTGACTCAAATCTTTGCGGAGGTGCCGCATCATACATTGCCCATCAATCACCTCCTGTCGCAAGCCATGCAACTATTTCCGGGCGAAATAGGGCATGCAATATTTAGAAGAAAAATTCTCAAATGGGCTTCGGTCGCTGGGTTCCCCATCTGAAAAAGCAATTCAAAATGGTCGGTGGTCCGCTAAGTATGAAATGCTGCGGTCATTTGAGAGAGAGAGAGAGGAGGGGGTAGGGGGGGGGGAAGGGGAGGAATCTTATGTTTCACAGACACATGTTCTTTGACTCGACTACCATGTGAGTTGGGTTGTAGAAGGTGGGGAATAGACTTGCACCACATATTATCTTTTTTAACTTTTTTTGAACAGTGCCACTTTAAACAACTTTTTCAGTGTAGTGCCAACTTCATAAAGGGTTTGGGGGTTGGGCGGCGATAAATTTTTCATTCCAAATCCTCGCTCCAAAATAATTCTCAAACCAAAATCATGTCCTATGGCTAATGCTTCCATGGCTAAAAAAAAGGGGGGGGGGTGTTTTCAGCATAAAAGGAGGTTGTTTTCCATACTTCTACAGTATGCCCTCATTGCCCTGAGACACCGTTTCTTAGTTACACTGTTCTCATCTGCCAAACTCCACCCTCACAATTCGTTGATTTGAATTTGAATGTCTCTTCCGTTCACTCCCATTACAAATTCAATGTTGACTATATGACAAGAATGATACACAGTCAGATACAAACAAGAAAGTTAAGAAAGCCACGCAACCTAAAGTGCAGCCACTGGCAAAACATCTTGCATTGGAAATGCTTGATCTTCTTTTATGGCTGCAATTTTATCCATAATTTGGGATTATGATTTTGCCCTTTCACTCACGAATAAGGTCAGCTTCACAAGTAATACGCAGCATGAAAAGTCCCCCCCCCCCATAATCCTCCACACGCAGCTTCATAATTCTTTTGATGACACTTGAGAGATTTCTTCTTTTTTTTATTCAAGGAAAACCATGCTGTCAGAAAAGAATACATTAAGAAAATGTCATTACAGTAAGTCAAGAAGCCATTTTTCATTACTTAATTGCCTTTACTTAATGATGAGGATGAGTGACTTGAGAAATGAAGCAATCAGTTTTTCATATGTTCAAGATGATGAGAGTCAGATTTCTGTACAGTTATTGCTCTGTCTCAAACTTGCCCACCCTGCATTTCAAATATTAAAGTCAAAGCATCTCTTCTGCGAACCTGAAATTAAAATGGTGTAAATATACTATCTAATGATAGTATATTAGTTAGAAACTTAATTATATCAATCATTAGACTTTGATTTCAATTATTGTCTCAAATTCTACTTTTCAAGTCTTCTAGTCTTTTTACAGACTCCTTACAGTGGCGCATGCGTGTTCATCATGTACATGTATGATATGTGACATTTATGCATAATTCATGAAATGAAATTTTTTTATTCATAAGTCTCATGCAGTTTAGTACTCATAGACCAATACATTATTATTGAAATAATACTACTGAACTGACAGGGAGGTGTCATGGCTCAGTGGATAAGACTTTGGTTTCTTGACCTAGAGGTCCGTGGTTCAAATCCACGCCGGGCCATGGCGGTTGTGTCCTTGGGTAAGGCACTTTATCCCAATTACCTCGTCCTTTGGATAGGACATAATGCAGGAGGTCCCGTGTTTAGAAAGATACACCTCAGCACGTAAAAGAACCTACACACTCCATCGAAAAGAGAAGGGTGAAAACCTGGTGTTGTGGTCACATATCCATATACAAACTACACAGGACTGGATGCCTGCGAGTAACAGTGATTAAGTTCACTTTTCTAGTCCCTGTCATCCGAAATGATGGCAAAGCAATAATGATAATAATTTATAGTTTAGTGGGTTTCACACAGAATCTAACCATGGACCTACATGTATATAACTGACCATTACTCTTTGATACATTTCTCAAATTCTAGGTAATTACTGATCTCCAGACTTCACAGATACGTCTTTCAAAAATATCTTAAGGGCATGAGTGACGTTTTGCTGTGATGTGGGAGGACTGCAAATGACATTCCTTGCCTTTAAGTCATTTCATGCCACTCACTCAGAATATTGCTGATCTACAGTGTGTCCCATAAAAAACAGAACCCTAAATGAAAAGCTTATTGTGTGGAAGCAATGAGGCATATAATTGCAGAAATAACTTCAAAATAAACTTTGACTTATATTTTTCAAATGATACATTAAGCAAACTTATTCATGTATGTATCTCTGAGTACCATGACTTTAAAAATCTAAAGTGACAAACCATTTGTTACGCTTTATTTATGGCTTTGACACTGCGCACTCCATGAAAAGAAAGAGATGGACAGCTGGTGTGTACAGTGTCAAAGCCAAAAAGCGTAACAACTGGTTTTTCACTTTAAATTTTTAAAGTCATGATACTTAGAGATGCATGAGTGAATATGTTTGCTTAATGTATCATTTAAAAGAGCATAAGTCAAAGTTTATTGTGAATTATTTCTATAATCATACGCCCCATTGCTTCCGCACAATAAGCCTTTGTTTTAGGGTTCTGTTTTTTCAGGGACGCACTGTAGTATGCACATATACCTTTTTTTTAAAAAATTAAGACCCTCTTTTAACCATTACAGTACCAAGCAGATATCTGTATACTAATAAAAGCACAACTAAGAGGGCTTGTGGTGCGTGTCCTCATTTGAAGAGACTGCATTAGAGTGAGTTTTGGTTTCTAGCAGTCTCACTATTAGAATCCATTTATTTTATTTTATTTTATCTATTTATTTATAATTTATTTATAATCCTATTAATGTGTGCACATGTGTTATGATTGTACAGTATTTCAAAGCTACATGTACATTCATTTCCACTCAAAGTTGTAAGAAATAAAATGTACAGATAATGGGAACAGAAATGGACTACAGCTGTTTATCATGTTATGTGGTCATTACATCCAAGAATTCCCCCCCCCCCCCCCCCCATTATTTCGCTCTTTTCTATTCAATAAGAAATGTACCAATATGCTGCATTTTTAAGCCATTGTCTAACCTTTCTTGACCCCGGGGGGCTTTCATTGATCTGCACATTATCCACAGGGGTCATTTATTGAAAGCTTGAAATTGAAGAGAGATCGTCACATTTTGCACCTGTTTAGCACCGTTATACTTCGTACATTAGCATCCGCTCGATTCGCAAAGTCTCACACTGCTATAAAGCTTCTCTTTACCCTCATTTTCGGGATTTAATAAAAGTGCAATTACTGCAACCACTGCAAATGTCAATTCCAGACGGTATCACCTCAATTGTTCGATAATCCCTTCGTTTAAGATTCTTTCTTTACCCAACATGGTTAAAAGGTATTTTTTATATCCCCCTATTCTTCTCCTCCTTCTTCTTCTTTCTTGCTTGAAATAAAACAAATTTTGGCACAATCACTTGCCATGTCATATACTTTATTGGGGGAAGCTGGTAGTTGACTGTATATGCTGATTATTTCATGGAGGGGGGGGGTACTTGCCTAGTAAGGTAAACAGGAGTGTGCCGCTCTAATAGGTGACTTTTTCACAAAAAAATCCTTAAACATGGGTCATGATTTTGAAATTTTACAATTTACACTCGATATTTTCGCCTATTTCATCGCTAAAATGCACAACAATGCCATTTTTCTTAATAAAAAACCTTAATAATAGGTACCATTTTCCGCTAAAATGACCCATAAAAAAGGGTCAGGTTTTTCAACTTCAGCCACACACCCCCGTTGGAACCAAATCTGAGTACCCCCCCCCCCCCATACAAGCTACACAGCAAGTGAACTAGGACTTGAGATGTTGACAGCATAGAAAAGAATGTGAATCCCAAAATATTTTGATTGTCTTATTCAGCACTGATCACGGATCCAATTACAGCTGTAATTGCAAGCCACAATCCAGCAATCTGAGGATTTGATGAAACTTGTTTACAAAAGCAATCAATGGCAGTATACACCATGATTGGATGGAGTGGTGGTTAAAGGAGGAAGAGGTTAACATTGTTTTCACAAACAAAGGAATAGGATGGCCTGAAAACCATCTACAAGAAGTTCTGCTGATGAATGTATAGAGGGGATGATACTCTCATAATGCACACAGCCATTTTCAGTGTGGATACACTGTATGTATACTGTGTGCAGAATACTTTTTTATTTGGGTTATCATGTATGAGCTAAAAATTGCTTTCCAGCATTGCAGTCCCTTCTGACCTCCACGTCCATGTTTGATAGACGTGTGAAAAGTCCTTGCATTTGAGTCACAATGTAAAATAAAACAAGTGCATCTAGGGTTATTTTCTTGTTGATTTGGACTTATAAACTTATACCAACCTAAAGGTTTGGATCAGATTCGACTTGTTCTTGGGGATAGTAAAATACAAGAGAATACTAACTGGACAAAATTAAAGCCCAGGTTACAAAGTCTTCCTGATGTGATTGCAATACACTGTACTGTACCTGCCAAAAATCTGCAAAATTGTGAATACATTGCACAGTTCTTCTGAGCCACGTACGATTTTCATTGGCATCATGGAGTGCTGCGATATGGTTTCAATTCGGATTAATCTTTGAATCATAGTATCGTGTGCCTAGAAAGCATTATACACCCCCTCACACAAGTGGTGTGGGATGTTCATGTGACAGTCCAACAATCATATGACAATAGTTGTGCTCAAATGGACCTATTCAGGAGTGGCAATAACATCATGTAAGTTTTGTATGATTGTTAGGCCTAAAAAAAAGTTATGTTGCCCTCAAGTGGGAAATTTTGAAAATTGTGTTGGTCGGTCAAATTTTATTTTTATTTTTTATTTATCTATTTATTTTTTAACAACAGCAAAACCCAGAGGTAACCAATACACATGTACATACTGTACTATGCAAGTATACGTAAGACAAAATTGTGTGAGAGTTGAGTTTCCCCGATATCTTTCATGGGTCTTTCAAATGGGCAAAATACATAAAAGTGCTGTTTTAAGCCATTGAATAGGAATTTTGGAAATTCTCTGCTCAGATCTAACATTTTCTCCTGAAAATGGTGAGTTTGTTCATTTCGGGTCTGCATTAAAAAAAAAATTGCGACCCTGTTTTTTCGCATTTTACAGTCGGTCGCTTGAGGGCAACATAACCATTTTTTTTATCAACCTTAATTATAAGATAACATATGTGATATTCCTGTGAAGTGTGTGCAATACTGACTTGACACTCTGAGCTCACGTGAGAATGTGATTATTATTTGAAACTTGAGTTGAATTGAATTGAATTGAGTTGAATTGAGTTGAATTTATTAACAACATATTTACATATGGACATAATAACATGAAATTACAAAAGAATATGATAACATGAAATTGTATATGATAACATTAACATGAAATTGTATATACCATGAAATTATATAATACAATGATATGTAAGGTATTTACACCTATGCATGCATATAATACATACTTATATTAATCTTACATAAGAATAGGAAATTGTACAGTGTATTTTGATACAATGTCATTATCATGATTATGACATGTTGTAAAATGAAAAGACAAAAACATGAATAAGTATGCATAGACATGCATACGCAAAGGTTCTGAAAACAAAAGAGAATGTTGTTAAAGGGAGAAACCAAAAGTTAGCACAAGTGCAAGTCGTGAATGGTTCTCCCATCATACCTATATTACAAATGCTCATTACAAAGTCTACCCTTCTAAAGTGTTTGTTCTTTCAATGTAGATTATAATAAACATACATGTAAGTATTCTTGATCACTAAACTTTATCTAACAAATGATTTTTGAGATTTTTTCGAAATGAAAACCTTGTTCTTTCTTCTCGAATATTTTGGGGCAAACCATTGGAAACTTCTGTTCCCATTTTAAATCTACATTTTCAAACTTGTACACGCATTTCACCTCATAGATAACGTGACTGCAAAAATTGGTCAAAAATACATTGGCTTAACACAGTCTAAAACAAATAATGTCAAGAATGTTTGGCCCCAGTTCGCTCGTCCCACTTGACGGATGTACTCACGGCATCATACTCACGCTGGCACACCATTGGTTAGAATGATGTCACATGACCTGGTCTATTGCTTCTAGCGCAAAAGCCATGACTCCGCTGTATACGCTAAGCAGGGATGTTTTGATTCTCGGGGCCATTTGAATGAATGCTGGTAAATCGATACATAGCAATGTTTACAGGACACTATAAGAGATACCTAGTAGATCAAAATAGCATCATTAACTGATAGGTTCCAGGCTGCCAGGACAGTAGTATTACTGCTGTGGTTAGAACTCAAAGCATCAAGCATTTTTTTAAAAGTGTCACGTTAAGCAACTTTTGAAGTGTATTGTCAACTGCAAAGAGCTACAACGTACTTTATACATGCGCATGATGGGCAAAAGCAAGCTACAGGTACTATAGTATATGAAAAAAAAGTCACTTTTTATGACATTACAATAACTTATACGTTTTGTATTAAAGTTTTGCAAAGCTTTGGGGGGGGCTCAAGTTATCCACAAAGACATAGAAAATGTGTAATTTTTCTTATTTCACATACAAACACAAAAATCCATGATGAAAGTCTCAAATTTGTAGGAAAATATTCAATGTAAACCAAATTACTCTCTGATGTGCAAAACTGCAGCAGCAACTCACACCAAAGAATCAAAGCAAGATTGTAATTGTTCACTGAAATGTACTATTTAAAGGTGTATTGTTCTTTCTTGTTACTAACTGAACAAAGTTTGACATTTATCGTATAAATTTTAAAATGAATTCATGCGAGACCATTTTAATAGCACTGAATAATACCACTTCATTAAACAAGAGTGTCGCTGGGGCGAGCACATAATACGCCCGCCTGTAACGCGGAAAATGAAAACATGTCACTGTGACCTTGACCTTTGAGCTTTTGACCTCAAAATCAATAGGTTTCCTGGGATTCATGCTAGTATCATACACACCAAATTATATGAGCCTGGGTTAAGTTAAACTGAAGTTATT
>JZLH01S0474411.1:145753-156998 GCA_001188425.1 Eucidaris tribuloides
TGTAAGTGTGAATGCACCTATACATGTAGATACACAGCCCACCCAAGGTTAAGTAGAGTGAACATTGTCCACTTGCAGCATCTACATGTAAGCCTGATGGTTTATGTGTACACATGAGGTTTGTACAAGCAGCGCTCGGCACTGTACATGTTCGCTTGCCCGGAGCGAGTAAAATTTCATGTCGGACAGAAAGTAAAAAGATCAAAATGTTACAATTTACTCGCCCAAGTATAAGTTTGATCATCAAAATGAGGAATACAAGTCCAAAAACTTACCAAAAATAGAAAAAATATGATTGTGTGAATTTTTGTATTCAATGACCATAAATACTAAATTTCATCATTCTTTAATTCATTGTATTTAATTTTCTCTGTTTGGTTTGGTAGCTCGAGTTAATGTGTGCCTGTCCCATGGTTAGAATTGCTGAGAAATGATGACTTTTTAAAATGTTTTATTACTTTTTTTTTCATTTTGGGGCAAGTAAAATCTGAGAGTTGAGCAAGCCAAAAAAGGTTAGCCAAAAATAAGTTAGTGTGGAGCCCTGGTACATGCATAAATTTATGCACTCTTAGGCATGGTATCATACAGGTACAGTTGTTTGGATTGCTTGCACATTATTGCCGGACATCCACATACAGTATCATCTCAACATCTTGACAGTCCAGTATATTTCTCAAATGAGTAGCAGTCAGATCGATAAGCTATATCAACACAGGGAAATAAATTACAGTAAATGAGTTGGCCAAATTTCTGATCCATTCAAACATATATTACCGGTAGGTGATTTCCCTTCTTTGAAATATGCCTGAAAATTGGAACATTGGTGGACTACATGTACGTCTTCTTTGTACAATCCAGTCAATTTCTCAAATGAGTAGTGGTCAGACCGATACAAAGCTATATCGACATCAGGAAATGAGTTGGCCAAATTTCTGATCCATTTAAACATATTACCGGTAGGTTATTTTCCCTTCTTTGAAATATGCTTGAAAATTGGTACAGTGAAACATCTTCTTTATACAAACCAGTAAATTTCTCAAATGAGTAGCGGTCAAACTGATACAAAGCTATTGATCAACACAGGGAAATAAATGAGTTGAACAAATTTCTTATCCTTTCAAACAAATTACCAGTAGGTGATTTCCCTTCTTTGAAATATGCCCAAAATTTGGTTCATTGGTACATCTTCTTTATACAATCTAGTAAATTTCTCAAATTGGTAGCAGTCAAACTGATACAAAGCAAGGTTAACAAAGAAGTAAATTGCAGTAAATCAGTTGGCCAAATTTCTGGTCTTTCTTGACATATAAGGTGATTTTTTTCCTCCTTTGAAATAAACTGGAAAATTGGTACAATTTTTTTGGTTGTTTTGCTCTGTATAATGGTCCTATGTATGTAGGTCACTTTTTATATTATTCATAAGAGATAATATTTCAACATGCGGTAGATTCAATAGTGTAATAAGATACAAAAATATTTTCACTAAGTAAATTAGACTGATTGTCAGGCACGATACCATCAATTCAATTTGTTAGCTTAAAAGAGTACCGGTATTTTATTACACTTGTCCTAGAAATACAGATTGTGGGGATAATTTTACTGACTTGTTTGTATTTATATTTGATCTCCTTCAGAACCATGGCCTACATGAATCAAGCTATCTCAAATCCGTTTACGACGTAAATGACTCAGATCGAGAGATATAAAGATATCAAAGGATATGCTTTTCAAAATATGGAAATACCATATCTCATACTGTATTCTATACTATAATTAAATTACCTCTACCCACACCTTTGTACGGGGGATAGATATCAGATGGTTATGCAAAAAACAAGTACAAGTTGAAGAATAAATATATAAGCCTACTTAATATTCAATTTTCACTAGAATTAGAGTAAACCAGAACAATCAATCAACATTTTCATGTTACTCTTACTCTTTTGAGCAGTCAAGCTTGTTCATTTACATTTCAGATGTTGAGTAAGTAAGCATCAGCTTTGTCTTTAGCAGTAAATCAAGGGCAAATATTGTAATAAAAATATGTTGTTAAACATCACGCTCCTTCACAAAATGTCTCCATTTTGTACAAAACTTTCTTCCATAATTTTTTGGTTTGATTTGCATGTGTTTTTGTTTTAATTATTAATGTTTGCTTGTTTGTCTGTTTGAACAAGCGCCTTTGAAGCATGATAATGACAATGTTATTTCAGGACAAAATCATTGTGAAATTGCACAAATGGCATATATATATATTAATATTTGCAAAGCAAAACATTTTCCTTTAAAAAATGAAAAAGGAAATATAATTAAAAATGCATTTTTCTATTCAATAACAGTACTTCCACAACTATATGTGCAAATCTTTATACAACTCAAGTTTTGTTCATTGAGTAGAAAATCAGAAGTTGCATTTATTTCAGTTTCCGAATGATGAATATTTGAAATCTAATTGAAATTATGTATCTTAAAGATTTGGGATTTGAAGTTGATGTTTTTATTATTGTTGTTTCTGTTATCGCTGTGTATTTCTGTGCATAAAAACAAGTATATTTAACTTTAATTCCTGGTATTTAATCATAGATAGAAAACAATGCACTTAGGCCCGATTTACACCAAAAGGCCGGCCCGAGGCCGGCCTCGGGCCGGCCTAAATTGGAGGCCCGAGGCCTGCAATTTTGTGCATTTACACCAAATAATAGGCCGGCCTAAAGGCCCCCTTTCCAAAACTCGCCGCATTGTGTCTCCCTATCATTAGATGTAGAAGAAAGCAGGATTTTTTTCGTGCACGACATCAATATACACGTTGCACTTATAGTCCCTCATAAGAGAATCGATTAAAAAAAAAATGTTGGAATGAGACTCTGAAGTAAACAGCATTTTGTTTTAATATCGTGTAATGTTGATGTTGATACAACATAATGTAGGTCGTACAACTGTATGAAGAGAAAATGATACCTATAACGGAATATAATGGTTCATTTTGTTGCGTTTTTTTTTTTCAAATTTACGATGGTTGGTTTGATTGGTTTGATTCACGGTTTACCTGCGCGCTAGGCACCGGAAGTATACGGTCCGGGCATTGTTTGGGGATTATGTATTACATAACAGCGCCGCATCGCGTGGTAAATTGGGGGCCCGAGGCCTCCTTTCCATTTACACCGGCCCGAGACTACCTCCAGAGATGGTCCCAAATCGGGGAGGGCCTCAGGCCTCCTTTGCATTTACACCAAGCTTTAGGCCGGCCTAAAAGCTTGGTGTAAATCGGGTCTTAGAAACACCCGTATTAAGTACCAAATAAATGTTAAATATTATTTTTAAAACAATATAGTCATCTGAGAAATTGCACAAAAGGCGTATTGGCGATGCTGATTAATCCTTGGCATGCTTCGTTTGCTTATTTGGACAGATCAATAAATGCACTGAAGATAATGAATAGGGATTAACTAATCCACATTAATCCTCAGTCTTAGCAATACACTCTCCTATCCTTCTCATAGGTCCAGCAAGTTATTCACATCTTCTATACAAGAAAGAAGTCTATCTATTGTGCCAAAACTGGAAATTGAATAAGAAACCTGAATTGACCCCAAAGATCTATTTTTAAAGGGCAGTGACATGATTGGGAGAAATAAACATGCCATTAGAACCAAACTACATAGAAAGATATACCAGGCTCTACACCAGCTGGAGTGTATCTCTTGACTGGAAGGATTTGTGTTGAATTTGTTGACCTAAGGAGAATCAAGCATGAACATACCAGTACTGTATTTCTTTTGTGCCCCAAGAGAAATCTATCTCATAAAAAGCTACACAAAAAATATTTCTGTCACAATTAAGGCATTCTAATGGAAGTACTTTTAGAATCCTTGCATACTTTACTTGATTCTACAACACTAGTTTTATCCCAAGTTTAGGACTACCCCCAATCATGTCATTTACCTTTAAAATGTGACAATTTTTTTAACCCGTTGGAGACTAAGAATGAGATACCTCGTGCTGGGGTCTATGGAGAATGCATGTTATACTAAATCAAATCGTCTCAAAAGGGTTAAGAGTTAAGCAAATGCAGACTGAACGGGTTAACCAAAATGACAACATAAAATGTCAGCCACGAAAATATGCTGGGCACTGCATTACGAGTAGATTATGCCTTTGGGAGACCATCGTTCCAGCCTCACACTAAAGATGGAATTAGTCTTTTCAGATTTGAGAAATTTGCCAATTTCCTCTCTATTGATTTTCATTTCGGGAGTAGATCACCACTTAGAGGCATCACTCTTGAATGACATTTTGTGGCTTTTCTGGTTTTTCGAAATGAAAAGCCATCGCTCTAACGCAATTTATTTATCACCCTGAAATTAGTCTGGATTTCAGACATTGCCCCTGTGAAGCAGGAGCTGCCAAGACTAGTCAGAAACTACACAGGTGATGGTTTTATGATTAGGGTCTGGTAGACAGACTACCACGAGGGGGGCAGAGAGAAACAATAGATGCCCAAGCACCCTCAACACTCGGCATAATTAACCCAACGACTCTCATGTCATGTGTTTTGATTGCCACAGGTTTAAAGATTACGTACATGATTTTCACACCTGGAAATGAACATACATGTATCTATGAAATGAGCTAAAATCATGTACAATACGAAGATTCAAATTGAATTATCACCTCCCACAAAAGCCTTTGGGCTAAAAAAGCAGGTTTCTTGAAAATTAACGCTGATAAAATTCAAAGCACAATACATCACATAACATCATGACTTTTCGCTCACTGAATTTGAATTTTACATGACTGTCAATCAATGTTTTACAGTTGGACTCTGCCAAATTCAAAATTAGTGGGTGAAAGTGAATTTTGTAACTTATTTATTTCAAATTAATTCCTACATGTATCAACAGATTTATTAAAAATTGACACATTTTTCGCAAATAAAACAAGCTTTATAATGAAAATGTCCAATTTGTAAAAAAATCCAATGTAAACTTACCACTTTCAGTGGCTGCACCTCTACTATGCAAGAGTGTATACAAAATAAATTATTGTCATATAAAAGGGTACTGTTCGTGGTACAAAATTGTTCAGCTGCACATTGACAGGTAATGTAGAACAGTGCAACATTTTGGTCCTACGTCTGTTTTTTTTTTAATAGCATTTTTGGACAATTTGTCTCTAAGCTTAATTAATTCTAATCTTTTTGTGTTGTGAGGCATAACTTTTACAAACTTACGAAAATCAGTGAACTTCAGTTAAAAAAACACACACACACAAGCCAGCGTACAAAAGAATCTACATGTAGTCTGCATCAAATTAAAAGTAAAGAGCATTATGGTCTAGAATAAATCGATCATCTAGATCCGTCTGAATATATAAATCTGGTATGTGTAGCACCAAAAGGGTTAAATTACATGCCAGATGGCAGAAATGTATTGTAAGAACACGACTCCACACCCACTCTCTAGTTAGTATGTAGACAAGCTACCCACATTCATGAACCCCAGAGGCAAACTGATATTGTTCAATCTTTGCCCATTTCCGGTAATTGAAAGCTTTTTGTGTAGCTACGAGAGAATCATAATGAAAATAATACGTAATAAGATGTCATACCATCTTCTATGCTGTCCACATACTGTACATGTAGATTATTCACAATCAATTACAGTCACAATTTAACCTTTAGTGATCTCCTTCCCTCCCATTAATTTATATTTTGACATTGTCTTTAATTGAAAAGAATGTAGATTTCATGAGTTCTCCACATTTTCTCAGAATCACAGGTGCCATATTCATCAAGTTTATCACTGTATATTCCATTTCTTTTCAGCACTATCACCATAATCATTATTACCAACATCATCAACATCATCACCATCACCATCACCATCTTCATTACCATCATCATCATCATTCATCATTATCATCATCACCATTATCACCATCGTCATCATCATTATGCCCATCACCATCGATGATGATGATGATCATCATCATCATCAACATCATCATCATCAACATCATCAACATCATCATCATCGTCATCATCATCATCATCATCATCAACATCATCATCATCAACATCATCAACATCATCAACATCATCAACATCATCATCATCATCATTTCTATCATCATCAATATATTATCATCATAATCTCCCCTACCATTAACACAATTCATGGCCACCACGACCACTATTATCACTAAAATATCTAGTCATTACACCAATGTGTATTGAAGGTGGAAAGTTCACGCTTCATAGGAAAAAGTAGGCAGCACAGATTCAAAGCATTCACCGTTAATCAAGCCTTTAGATAAAACAGACATTGAGACCAAAAAACATCTGAACTAGTTACTAACTCTTATCAACTACTGGTATAAAACAGTTTTTTTTTTTTTGGTTGAAAACTGATACCAAATCAGTACAGGACTTGTTGCATGACACATGTACTTTAGACGAACTATTTGTGACCACACAATTCTGAGAAGAAATGTTGTAAGGACAGATAAAGAAACTTTAGAGATCTCATAACACTCTCAGTCCAACAATTAGATACCACAGTAAAGGGGTAAGAACCTTTTCAGACATCGAATCATACATGTATTATTCATAATGTTTCTGGGCAAATGGCAGCACGGGCATTCACCAAATAGCAACATGATATAACTTCAGTGAAAGACATGTAAATAAATGATACCACCTTCTTATTAAAAGAAAAATCATAATTCCGTAAGTGCATCTCAGCGACAGATTGCCCCAATGAGTATTCCATCGGACAATACGTTGAGTAAGAAAATGTCAGCTATTACATCGGAGGCAGAATTATATTCTCCGAGACATGTTGTTGCTGTTTTAAAAACCACAAACGGATAAAACACTTTAGGGTATGCTGACTTCCTTGTATGACCGTTCAAGTTTCACTGGCTGTGGTCAGTGTTGAGTTTCTGCGGTGGAGAAAAATAATCTGAATGCTATTTTGGTCGGCAAAATAGCTGTTTACATTTTGTCTTGTGTTAAAGGAACCCATAACTTGAGCCAATTTAGGAAAATATGGTTTCTAGGAAACACCACTGAATTATATCTTGCAGAAACAGATTACAAAAAAATAATAAAAATAAAATAAATTACTCATCACTTGTCTCACTCTGTGTTTACAGTTCTCAATGATATCAATGTCACCTGTAAAAATGTCCAACAAATTTTACAAGTGGTGTAAAAGCTTTACAGTTTATACTCAACGATATCACTAACACCTGTAAAAATGTCCCACAAATTTTACATGTCATGCAAAAGCTTTACACTAGGTTTACCTTCTCACCAAAAAGACATTAAAGGGCAGTGACATGATTGGGAGAAACAAAAGTGCCTCTTTATCCAAACTGGTTGAAAGACATATCAATGGATACACCAGCTGTAGTGTATCTCCTGACAGTAAGGATTTATCTTGATCTATCTTATCTATACACTGCATACAGATGGAAGTTATTTTAGAACGAGTCGACTTTTGACTACCAAATTTTCACAGTAGAATCCTTGCACAGTTTACTTGATTCTCAGAAAGTTTCACCCTGAGTTGAGGACTACCCCAAATCATGTCATTTACCCTTAATGCTACATAATTTGAGCAACAGTAAGGTCCTATTTGGTTTAAACGTAAAACAAGGTGAGGGCCCTTGCGGTGTAAGGCTGATAATGCAATGGATCAATATTAGAGCTTGATACCTGATTGTTATAAAACTCTTCATAACATTGCATAAAAATCTGTGCTTTTGGAACACAACTTTCGTGCACAGAGCTCTAGTAGCAGGAGGGATATCACAAAATTGATTACGGCTTCAGTTTTCAAAACTACTTGAGCTTTTCAAGAGGTAATATGCCTGATTTCCATGTACTCCAGTACAACACAAACATGTTTTTTTAAAGTCACATTTCCTTTAAGCTAAACTACGGTTGCTCACTGGGAAAAAAAAACTTTTGTATAAGGATGAAATTGCGATGTCTGATTACAGCAGTTTTGTGAAAACTACGACAAAAATAATTTCCTTGGGATTTCCACACATTTCTACATGATCAGAACATAAATGCTTGCAGCACTTTCCACAAAGAAACATAAAATTTTCTTTTGATTTCCACACATGCATACATGACCAGAACATCATTTTTGCTTGCAGCACCTTCCACAAAGAAATTACTAGTTTTATGTTACTTTATTTTATTTATATCATTCTCCATGTTTGATTCTCTTTATACACTACATGTGACTCTTTCTTGAGGTAGAATGGTCTAAAATCAATTCAATGTAACATTGTCTACTAATACATCTTCATAATGTGATGACATATTGATTCAGTCTTGTCTTTCATGCCCAGCTGAATATACCAAAGTCGAGCACAATATGCATATGCTACAATCTCTCATGTTTTCTCAAAAAAAATTCCCAGGACAATTCCCCTCACAGCCCTTTCATAAAGCAAAAAAGATACTTGTACATGCATACATAAGAAGCAACTAAACATTTTCAACATTTTCAGAATAATCTCTCCCCCCCACCCCCTTTCAGGTATTTCTTGTAAAAATATCCCATTCCTGACTTCTTCTTGAACCGATAACACAATCGATGCTGAGGATTACTGGTTTGCACCCACACCGCTCGGGTTGCGTGCCCCCCGGTAATTCGGTGGTTATTTAGCAATCGCTAATTGCAGCATTACGAGCCAGTTGGAACCAGCGGGGTTGCGGGGGTGACAGTTGTGCCGGCGCCACTCTTCCATGAGCCACTACATAAATCCTCGCAAGCCCGAAACGAAGAAAACAGGGATAAATTATTGATTTCAAACTTCTCAGTCGTTCCTTCCACTGACTTGCAGAAAATACAGTTATGGTTATTTTTCTCTTTTTACCAGGAAATATTGCTACTTTGGGCTGAAGGGAAGCAAAAAATAAATATTGAAAAGAAACTCCCAAGAGGACTTGACGTTGGCCGTTGGCTATACGGTGATATATTTAAAATCACAACAACTCCGTGAGAAAAGCTACATGTAGACCTGCATCTGAGAATTCTACAACAGGGCAATTCCAGTTACGTTACACTTTATGACAAACTTTACTCAACATTTGGCTCAGACATGAATATGCTTTGATATTATTTTTCTGTTTTGGTCCTGTCAGTTCTCTAGACTGGCACCTACTTCACAACATCAAGCAAAATCATGAGACATGTTTCAGTGGGTAATAACAAGAACTTTTATTATGGTTAGTTACGTTACATAAAGAGGACATGAAAAAGAATGACAAGTCTTTGTCCTCAAAGTTTTCTCAACCTGTTTTCAACTGAAACAAACTGTGGTATTCATGGTATTTCTGGTGTCTTGATAAGTCACTTAATATATAACTTATTGATAAAAATCTTTTCATTTTCAAATACAACATCAAAAACATGGATAGTTATGTTACGGTTAGTTACGTTATATTTTATCCATCCACACAAATTTGCATTTATTCATGTCTTTTTCAGATTTAGTATGCATACTGTATGTGGGGCGTTATTACATTCAAAACAATAAGAAGAGGCTATTGGCATGGAAAAAACTGCAGAATAAATGATACTTTTTCATAAAACTGAGATTTAGTCACACTAGTCCCACATGTATTATTTCATGTATGGTTCTGATTCTCCTACAGGGTGCTGTTGAAGAGTAGAAACGATGTCCCCCATTGTTTCTGCATTGATTCATACCCATTCAAACCATTAAAATGTAATATGATTTGAGATTGAGCAATTTATATAATTTGTGATTTTTCCAATAATTCATGGAAATGCCCAACAACAAACTGATTACACACACACATACACACAAAATTATACAGTTCAGTCAATTAAATGTAGCCAAAAAATTGAAGTATGGTATAATTCTTGAATCATGCATGAAGCAGTTGGCTACAGAAACTGGATGTAGTTAACTTTATGGAAATTACAGAATCTTGGACTCAACAGGTTAAGAAACCTGTCAGACCCAATTGTTCGGAGTTAATTTCAAAACGAAATTCAAGATATGACTTGCTCAAATCACTTTGATTTACTCAAATTTGTGATTTGGAGTTTCAAGACTTCATTTGAGTCACTCAATTTAGAGTGTTATTTAAATCACTGTCATTTGAATGCAATATTTCACAGTTTGGCATACTTCACTAAATTAACTTCCCCAAGGGCTTCAATTCTATTGTTCAAAAATCATTTGTAAACTTACAAAACTGCCTAAGTTTTCATTAAATAACATCATATTATTATCAATATCATTATTATCAACAACATCATTATTATTATTATTACTATTATTATTATTATTATTACTACATGTTTATTTTCATTGTAATTAATATTATCATTATCATCATTATCATTGAGCAACATTCAACAAAGAGTGCAAAATGATTACTATTTACTTACACAGCAAATTATAAAAAAATACACAATACATACCTCATTTGTTGGTTAAATATTCAACCTTTGGTACCTTCATCAAGTGGAACTCTTACTAAAGGCACATTGAGGGAGTGAAGAATGTTGTTTACAACTTTTCCATTTACAAGTTTAATATTCATAAGGCTGTTTAGAAGCTTTACGAATATGACAACTGCCACCCCCCCCACCCCCACCCCATATTACATCATCAAACTGACCTGCCCACAATGAGAAGAGCGTTGAACTCAGAGAGATTTTCAGCGAAGTTCTGGAACAAAACAACAGTGGGAATGTTGCTCTGATCAAAACGGAATTACTTTTCATAAATTGGAATCAATTGGAAGGCTCACTGGAGATATACAGGGCCCTAAAAGGGAACCGAGGCGAGCCGCATCATCAGTCATGCTACTTTAACATCAGGGCGAGACGAAACGACTCCACTTGGCCCGCTGCCAAAGGTACTGAAGTGCATGCGGACGAAACTTGATATGGGATACGATGTTTGTCATCGTGACCCAGATTAGGGAACTTTGAAAGAGGAAGCGGTACACAAGTTTTGTTGTGATTAGGATATTTGGGTTGTTTCATCTCCTGGACAACTGGTAGCATTCTTACTGTGAACAGGTGTAGGGATGATGTGGATGTTGGATGCAGATGATGGGGGAGATAATGAAGATGATGAAAAGGGCTGGGGATGGGATGGAAGAATACCACGAGGAGGGAGAAGGAGAAGATAATGAGGAAAGAGACAGGGCCCTGGGAACATTTTTGTCTTTCTTTCAAGG
>JZLH01S0474456.1:6888-21933 GCA_001188425.1 Eucidaris tribuloides
GGGTAACGAGATCCGGGTAACGGAACGGACGACGGTACGGACGCGGGACTGGACAACCACGATAAACTAATGCCTCCGGAACTTCGTGCGGGGGATAAAATCGAATGTGACCGAGGGGGGGGGGGGGGCCCCATCTTCAAAATTTCACTTGAGGTGGAACATTAACTTTTTTTGGGCCTTTAATCATTATTAATGCATTTGAATATGTTCCTTCATAGTCACTACTACAGTCAGAGCATTACAGAAATATGACTTGGAGAACAGGTACGTTTTCAACCATTTCTTATTCGTATTCAAGGATTTGCAGATTTAACAAAGGTTGGAATTTTGTTCATTCCTTGGTTTGCGTGCCGCAGTAATGGTATCATCTTGCTCTGGTACAAGATTGGAATTCGAAAGACAAATGGATCTGTACTACTGGAACAATAGACTTAGTCTATGGACAACATAATGTAAAACAATTTTCAATACATTTTGATGTCATTTGGTAGATGTGTATTGTGTGTTATAAGAGTAGTGTAATTATGTACTGTGTTGTACATGTGGATTTCTGAGTATATAATTTCATTTTGATTGTTACATTTGAATTCATGAAATTTAACAAATCAGACGCTATCGCCAAGATCAGAGTCTTCAGTCTGTCCTACACAAATGTTCCTTGTAAATTGTGTTCTACATGTTCTATGGCTGATGTACATATTCTCAGCTCAAGAGTCACAAAGCGGAGGGTGAAAGAAATCCCTTGGTAGTTAGTTGATTTTCAGCCACAGCTGGCTTAGAGTTTTCTTACAAATTTCTAATTCAAGTGCAGTAAACTCCCAGAAACTCACCTGCATTTTTTAAACCAAACTAGATATCTACATTATGTCCAAAAACAAATGTTGTTCCAAAACTTTAAAAACACGAAAGAATACATACCTGGATAAACAGTATATAATTCCAGACTGTCCTCTGAACTGGTTGAATTGATGAGTCAGTGATCCTTCAATTCATTTTACTGCTGCTTCTTCTCAACACGCAATTGCAGTGTTGTTACGATCAAAGGCTTATTTGTGATCTGGTTAGGTATGATTCAGAAACAAGCATATTAAGTATCTTTTATTGATACATGTCTCCCAACTGACAGAATAGATACAATGGGGGATTTCAAGTTTAATGTTGACAATCGATGTTGGTGTTGTAAATGTTTTCTTTTTATTCTACAATGCGAACAAAGCTTGAATTTTCCATTTTGACAACATGATGATGACAACTGACAATATTTTCCAGTGCAACGATACTGACATAAGTCCAGTTTTTTCCCATTTTTAATACATTTTTATCTGTACTTCTATGATCGTTTTGTCATTCAATCTCATATATGGTACAGTGCGTCCCAGGAAAAAACACAGAACCCTAAATACACAGGCCTATTGTGCGGTTATTGTGGATGCAATGGGGTGTATTATAAAACACATGTTTCAAGTAACTTTTGACTTATTGCTCTTTCAAATGATACATTATAGTAACTTATTCATTCATGCATTTCTGAGTACTATGATTTGAAAATTAAATGTCAAAAACCATTTGCTACCACTTTTTTATGCTTTGACAATGTGCCATCAGGCCAAAAAAAAAGGTGACACGTTGCCGTTGTGCACAGTGCTCAAGCAGCAAGTGTAGCATATGGTTTTTTGACATTAAATTTTCAAAGTCATGATGCTCTGAAATGCATGACTGAATAGTTTACTAATGTTATTGAAGAGCCTAAGTCAAAGGTTACTGTTGAACATGTGTTTTTCATATATGCCCCATTGCATCCACACAGTACCTTTTAATTTTGTTTCTGTTTTTCTAGGACGCACTGTATAGACATTATTTGCATGGTTTCCACCTACACTTTGTGGGATTCTTCATGCTCAGTTGTGTGAAGGAATGTCTTGGTCTTGACGCGGGCTGTGGCTGTGGCTTGTCAGGGCCATCATGGGGGACGCAGGGAACTTCTCTCGTACTATAGCTTGCACAGACGCTTGTAGTCAGGCACGGAAATCATCGCCCCATGTGAATTACAAAAAAAATTAGATCATTTTGATCCCTACCACACAGCAAAAGAAACTTGTCATTATCGTTTATTGATTCTTATACTAAATTTGTTTGATATTACAAAATTTTACTCAATCCTCAACAAACTATATTCTGCTGATTAAAGAGAAAACAATCGGTCAATATATAATATTTACGATAAACTTCAGAAATACAATTTTCTCATTTTGATTTTTCACAGAACATCTTAAAACAAAATCCAGTAAGACCAGAAATGTAGCTTAGTGGGTAAAAGTGGACCTGCGTGAAAGAACACAGCCACAACAAATTTCAGTTTCTCCGAAGTAGCCTTACGAAAAAAAATGCCACTAGCCTCAGTGAGCAATTACCCCACTTGACACAGCAGTTATGGGGAAATGTGATATGGCAACAATGTGTTACTGTAAAAATTTTTTGCCTTTTTAAAGCATTCAATGATCTTTTGAGTTTCATTTTTTGGGGGGCTTCATTCGTTAGCAGAAACACTCATGGCATTGAGGATTACTGGTCGCTCAGAGTGTTTAACCTAAAAAGGCTGGGGCGGATCGCCCCCCCCCTCCCGACGTGTCGCGCAATATATTAGCAACGGCAAAGCAGTGTGCCACGATTTATGACTTTTTTCTTAGAATCTCCGCATTTTTTGAGACCAAATTCTATGGCGTCCGGTGTACGCGTCGAGTTACGTTAACCATTTCTGTACTTGCATGTCACCCCCAAATCCCTCAAAACGTGATTTGTTGTACATTTTCATACAAATTGTGTTTTCAGCCAAAATTCATAAATGTACTGATTATTTTTACTTTTATGGTTTGAAGATTAATTAATTTTTTGTGCTGTTTATGATCGCTAAAGTGTCCCCGACAATATTCATAAAAAAACAATGAAAATAAAAGGTCGAAAAACAGAGAAATACATAAGAAACTTCAGAAAACAATAAAATACATTAGGAAGATCAATTTGATTCCGGATTTTTTTCAAGTACATTAGCTAAGAACACGTAAAAGAGGTGTCTAGACCCAAAAATTAGATTTTTGGTTTTTGGAGCTATAATAAGTGATTTAGTTAATTATGATTTTATTGCATAAATTAGCATAATTATTAATATGAATTAATTCCGGTAATTTAACTATAACTAGTTTAAAGATTACGTGATGGTGAGCTGTGTGCCGATTTTGGCACGATCGCAAGGTCGGTCGGACGGCCCGGATCTCGGGGGGGGGGGGGGGGGGGGGCATGAATCGCCCCCCCCAGATATTTAGCATAGCCAAAAAAGCCCAGCCTGAGTAGGGTTAAAGGCATTGTATAACAATGTTTCCTGTTTAAAAAATCTGAGCTACATGATTCCCCATGCTACTAATGTTTCTGATATGGTCTAAAAATAAAGCCCTGAAAAATTGCAGTTTAAAACGATCATTAAGTGCTTTAAAAAAGTGAAAATCATTGAGACAGCATTCCAGCTTTCCCCCATAGACTGCTGTGTTGTAGAATTTCCTATCGGCCGATATTTTATTAATGTGCCAATTTGTATCTGCACATATTGTACTAGTGACAGCATAACTGTCCGAACTTTTGTATTCTAGGGTGTTTATTTGTCCATTAGAACACTGTCAGATATGTCAAATAGCAAAGTTCAACAATGTTTTAAACTGGTCTTCCACAGTGTTATATAGCGTCTTTAAGCTGGGAATATTGCTAAATTACGCCTTTAATATTACAGTGATTGCTCTTTTATCAACAGCATTTATCAAAAAATGTAAGAGCAAATTCATTTCAACTTACATCATACTGTGATATGCTAAATTATGAGCACAGAGACACTGTACTTACTTGTTTCTAACAAATTGTATGTAGCATTTAACCAATTGGAGACAATTTAATTTCAATATTAGTATTACAAACATTCTCCAAGGACCCCAGCCCGAGATATCTCTTAGTCTCCAAGTGGTTAACATGAACAATTTTAGAAACAACATTCATGACACATTCAGGGATAGGTGAAGTAGTACTGACCTGACTGACACAGTGGGCCTCATCTATGACAAACCGAGACAGCATACCTCGGGTGTATAGGTGTTCCAGAGCTGACAACAGCTTCTGACTGGCACTGACCTGTGGGGTCAAGCAAAAACAATATTATTTATTCTGTTTTGTTTGGGGAAACAGTTATGTCAAATCAATATTCACATGATTGTATAACTACAATTGTCAAATATCAATCAATTATATTGCGATCGTCAAATCAAATCAAGCATCCTCATGTAATTCTGTATATCTACAATGTTAAATCAAATATCTACAAGCATACAGGTCAACCTGTCTATAGCAGCCACTCAAGGTAAACCAAACATGTGGCCTTTGTAGGCGGGTGGCTGCTATAGACATGTTTTTAACACACATATTTTGTATCCACAAGAATCAATCTGCCGGTCACTATAGGCAGGGTGGCTGCTATTAAGAGGTAACATTTTTCCATCACATATACTCGCGATATATTGCTTCCAACAGTTATCAAAGTCTTGGATTCCTTTTATTCAGTGCTGAATTCACACTGACACATGACAAAATTGTCTGGTGTGTTAATTACATTTGACCTAATTGAGTGAGTGGTGTACAGCTATCAACAAAAAGTTCAGTCTGTTACAGATTACTAAGCAATATCTTTGCTCGGCTCAAGTTCTTGAATGATCAGATTATGTTAAGTGTATCACTGCAAAATTAAATATTGGTTGACATCCAGTGACATTGATGCACTGTGTAACCAACCCCCCCCCCCCCGAAAAAAAAAAAAAACTGATGACAACAACAATAAATAAATAAATAAATTAGTAAACTAAAAAAAAAAATAGAAGAAATAAATAAAGGAAAACAAGAAAAAAATCATTTTACCTTCTCGGGAGTTACATACAGGAGTTTGACAACAGGGTCTCTGAGAGATAGCTGTCTGTAGATGTTATCAGCCTGGGCATTGGTCATCTCACCAGAGAGATGTGTGGCTGGAATCTGGAGAGATAAAAATAATGATATTTTTACACATTTAAACATGAATAATTGACTTACGACAACATGAGTTCTGCTTGAAAGTTGCGAAACTCAATAAAACTGATGCATGAAAACAAAGAGTTAAACTAGTGACCAAGGGATTAAATGGTTAGGAAAGAATATCATGACTGCTAATACATGTTTTATTATTCATATTCATTATTTTTTCTATTGTGGTTTGTAACAGGTTCTAATGTGTGCACACAAATGAGTATGAAACAAACAGATGCTATCAAATTGGGTGCTCACTGCATATATCTATATTCACACCAACAATACACATAATAATTTTTGTACTTCCAGTACAGTATCTCCTCCCAAGAAAAAATAATGGCCACAGAAAACTCTTCAGACTGCTACTCTTTTATCTTTTGATTATTTTCAGCTTGAATTCTATTATAAGAGATAATCATAGTTATCATCATCCAGCTTTTCTTTATTCTTGCATTTTTTACCTCCAACGACACCAACCGCTGAACCTGATCCTGAATAAGGGATTTCAGTGGTGATATGACGATGGTCACTCCTTTAGTTAACACTCCGGGAAGTTGGTAGGTCAAACTTTTTCCTCCACCTGTTCAGACAAACATTACAACATGATACAATATAACATATGGATGACACAAGACTCACGGACTATACATATATTGTTTCTTGTATTTAAATTATCTGTCAACACTAGTACCTAAATGCTTTCAAGTTTCTATTGCCGTGCACAAGGTTTTATCAGCCCTGTGACGATATGCCATTGTTGCTCTGTTTCACTAAATTTACCTTCGTTGCTTCCTTGATTTATGTGTGGCAAAAGCATGAGCTTCACTAGTTTGGCATAATTCACACATATTTTGGTTACTTTTGTTAAGACTTTTGGACATGTTTTCCACATTTGACTATCAAACTTGTTCTTGCCCTATCAAGCAGATAAATTCCAACATTTTTATCTTTCACTTGCATGGCACAAAATTTTATTCGCCCCAGGCAAGCGGGCAGGTGCTAGAGTCGAGCCCCGGTTTATACCAGCAATCAACTAAACCTATGATCACAATAGATGGTCCAGTGTATGAATACACACCTGTAGGCATGAGAATAAAACAGTCTTCTCCAAGAAGTGCCGCGTTGATCGCCTCTAGCTGATTTGCTCTGAACTCATGTAAGCCAAACGTCTTACGGAACACTTTGATAAGCTCCTTGGAGTGGGGGAAGTTCAGCCCGCTGAAGCGACTTGAAGAACTTGTTGATGAAGTTGATTTGCTGGGACCTGAAAGACAAATATGATACAATATTTTCACAATCATAAAAGAAAGACACTTACAAGGCCAAATGATTCAACTAGCATATAGTCAATGGGTATGCGTCAGCACCCCCCCCCCAAAAAAAAATCGTTTTGTCCCGTCACTCATGACCTCACTAACCTTATTTACCTTGTTAAGTGCCTTGTGACCTTTCACATTGTCCAAGCCTCAAAGACATTCATCTGCCACTTCATTATAAACTCAGATATCCATACTAGATAAATTATATTCATCAACATCCACACTTAGGCCAAGTTTGATCACATTCAATTAATAGCAGGTTCAGACATGACCTCATGAACCTTGATAATTTGACTAACATCTCATCAATTCATTTCATCCAAGTTCAAACCAAACCCCATCTTACACTCATATTATTTTACAATTAATAGGCGGGTTTAGGGCCTACTGACATTGATCTACAACACTTTGATAAGAAAGTATAATCAGTTCACTGTTGTTTCATGGTCCATAAGTTTAATTTTCCAAAGTTAAATTTAAATCAGCTCAAATATTATTGCAGTCACAAACAAATACTGTGTGGAAAGGTGGGCCCACAGACATACAGGCAGATTGACAAATGGACAGACAACAAAACAGACAAGTCAAAAACGTGGCTCCAGTACCATCTGTATGTAAGCACAAAAAAAAGCTAAGGCAGAATCTGCCATAAAAAGTATTGTAACAAACCTGAACCTGACAAAAAGAAGGAACTCAAATACTTAGTTCTAGTACCTTAAAGGTTAGTGACATGATCGGGAACACTTGAAAATGCCTCAAGAATCAAATGAGTTGAAATGTATATCAACTATACACTAGCAGGAGTGGATCTTCCACCTGGGAGGATTTGTCTGTAATTTGTTTACTTAAGGAGAATCAAGCATAAACATAGGAGTATCTTAATTTTATCCGGGGACGATAAAAATAAGCCCATAGAGAGCCACAGCAGGGTTTCCGTGCTACGAGTGATATTGACATTGTTTATTTTAGAATGAGTCAACGTTTGACTACAAGATTTTCACAGGAGAATCCTTGCATAGTTTACTTGATTCTAGAGTAGTTTCAGCCCAAGTTGAGGACTACCCCCAATTATGTCATTTACCTTTAAGTATGTACAGTAAGCACAAAAACAGTTAAGACAGGATACGGCATGAAAATGCACATAGTAACCAACCTGGAGGTGACAAAAAGGAGGAGCTGGAGACAGGTTTCTTGGAAGCTGGTGTTCTGCTGTTCATCAATCCTGGGCCAATTGTCGTGGATGAGGATGATGTCATGGTCTCTCCCCTTCGATCACCAAACATCCCAGGTGTCGAGACATTAGGTGCCTTGAACGTCGGAGAGTCAAGATACGAATTTCCGAAGGTCTGTGCGTGGAACGTTCGTGGAAGTTCGGCTCTGATTAAAACCCGGTCCTGGACTTGCACCGTCGTGGTCGTCGAAGAAGCTGTCACCGCAAGGGGGTGGAGTAAATAAGTCGGACCTCGGGGTCGGATTGGCAGCTGGGGTACGGTCGGACAAGTCCAGGAACCCGGGCAGTTTTCCAGTAGGCAGATCGGAGGAGTTTGGCAGAGTTTGGCAGTGGTTGCGTGGAAGTGAGGTCGGTGCGTTGAAATCAAAAGCACCCTGGCCACGATCCTGTCTATCGCAAAGGGGTTGGGGCTGATAGTCAAACTCGATACCTGCAGGTCCGGCACTGTTTTTGTCAGTTTTCAGATCATTAGCAGGACCGAATGTGCTTAATCTTGGCATCCCCATGCTATCACTGATGTGGTCTTGCTTCATATCTGGTAGAACGACTCCGACCCGCTTCTGCTTTGATTGCACTTGCTTTTGTTTGGCTTGCACTCTTTTCCTGCAAACAAAAACAAAAACAGAAATAATAGCCCAAGTCTGTAGGTTTGTAAAGAATGCATAATGTTCATATACAAAGCATAATCAGCCATAAAAATAGATAGCAAATGACAGAACTTTGTGAAGTCTGTTACTCACTGCAATTATACATTAAACGAAAATAGCAAAAATAGAAGCAGTCCTCAAATTCAGATTACAATGATTTTGTGATCAAATATTCTGTCAGTCATGAAAAAAGAAATGTCTTACATAGGTTGTGGGTTAATCCATAATCTAAGGTTTTTTTTTTTTTTTTTTTTTAGGGGGGGGGGGGGTTCTAGTTCATCATTTTGGAAATGACAAAAATATGGCAGCACTAGTAATGACACATGTGCTGTTGAAACTGAAGCACACTGAGCACACCACAATTTGTCTTACCGTAGTACTGACAGCTGCTTCAAAGCCGGTAGTTCAGGGAAGCTGCCTGAGGCATCACCGCTTGCTTTGTTGGTCTTCAAGAGCTGGTCCACATTGTTACAGATACGTTCCATCACTTGAAACAAGAGAGAATCTAGCGACTGGAGTCTTTCTTGAAGGTCAACTGCTGACATCTTGGTCATAAAAATAGAAGTGAGTTTTCGGAAATTCAATATATGAAAATGCTCATCCTAGAAGTTTGGTAAACTGTAATATAGTTATCTTAACCAGGCTAATGATATGATATGATATGATATGATATGATATGATATGATATGATATGATATGATATGATATGATATGATATGATATGATATGATATGATATGATATGATATGATATGATATGATATGATATGATATGATATGATATGATATATGATATGATATATGATATGATATGATATGATATGATATATGATATGACATTTTTTCCCTTATAAAATGCAAATAATCACTCACTAACTGTAAGACATAGAGATGGACAGCATTAGTTAGTAACACCAACAAGACAACCTGTTTACAGAGGGGTTCAAATAATGGGATTATAAGAAAGTACAATGCATTTCCTCAATACAACTGTTCATTGTTCAATTTTGTTTGATAATAACTAGTGATATTTTCATTATTATGATTAACCCGTTGGAGACTAACAATGAGATATCTCAGCCTGGGGTTTATGGAGAACATGTGTTATATTGATTTAAATCACATCATCTCCAACAGGTTAATAATTCATCAATTATTATTACCTGCTGATTGAGAGGATCTAGTGCTGAGTGAGTCCATCAATGGGTTAATGGTCATCTTGAGCACTGGATTGATCAGTTTTCCTGGAAAATGAGAGAAGGATGCAGAGAATTTGGAAACAGTAATGATCTCAGATCACTGAAAACTTTTGCTCTAAGAAGCTGTGATGTTGTTAACATTTACCCAAAGTTTTAATAATTAACTCTTTACGTGCCATATAAATCTACTACGTTTGGGGGGAGGGGGAGGGGGAAATGGAAAATACTGGACAGTACTGTGTAACAGTGTGAAGAATCCCACACCATGGAATTGCTAGCAGTGTGCAGAACAATTGAGTGTAGAATAAGAAGTATTTAAGTCACATTTTGACGAAATTGAGATAGTGATTGTTTTGAAATTTTGGTCAATTTGACCCTTCTCGAGTAGGGGTCAGGGGAGGGGTCAACTGGGGTCAAATTTTTAACCTGGTCCAATTTCTTCAAACTGTATCTCAAATTACTCGACTAGTTACAAGGATAAGGGAAATACATAATTTATCATGTATTTTGTGCTTTGTTGATGAGATATGGGTTCACTTCTGCTCAAAGGTCAAATGAGGTCAAATTTAAAACAACATCCAAATTTGACTATTTGCATATCGCATATCAAATTGTCCGTCTTACAGGGGATATTCCAAAAATATATGCAATTAAGTGTTTTTGACATTCATTTATTCAAGAAATGCATTCATTTTCCTGAGACCCTTGTTTTTTGAAGAAGAAGTACTTAAGTCCACAATATTGATTATTGATTATTGGAAATCGACAAGTGTGACAATGTGGGGGTTTTTTTGCCCAATATTCATCTTTTATTGTGTCAATTAACTTCTCCAAGTTTGGATGTACAACTCAAACAATTTTGATCTGTAGACAAATTTTAAAACTTTGAGCTTCTGTTTCTCAGAAGTAGTATTATGTGACTTCAGTACTTCTTATTCTACACTCTTCAATTATACCCACTGTTCCATTATGGACATTGATGGAATTTTATAAGACTTTTGTATTGCTGTCCATTCAGCAAACAGAGCATGGAAATGGGTGTGAAGGGTGTGCAGGTGTGCATGTGTTTTTATCTTTATTGAGAACTGGTTAATCTAATAATTTGTCCTCAAATTCAAAAGGTTACAACCTGATTTCACTTTGTGTAGTAACACATGGATATTAACAATCTCAATCCCAAACTTACCTATTGTCAGGACAGGCATCTGGCTGTACTTTGGTAGTTATGGCATCATTCGTGTTTACACCAGACCCCACCCTAGGGGCACTGCCATTACCCCCTGTAGCAAACACATTTGCCGCAGGTTTATCTGTCATAGATCGTGCTGCTGAAAACTTGAACTGCCGTTTGACAGGTTGGCCAGAGACAGATGCTTGAGGCGACTGATTCACGGACACAACGTTCGGGGACACCTGCTTGAAAACTGGGGAAGGGGGCGGTGAGGGGGTGGGAGGTGAAGGGGGCCTGTCAGAGGGGTCTCTAGTAGGAGAGGAGGCCGGATTGGACTCCCAGTCGATGTCAAAGTCTGAGGGAGAAGGAGGGGGAGATGGGCTGGGCACGTCGATGAAGTCCATCGAGGGCTCTGCTACAGGCTGTAATGATGGCACCTCTTCAATCTGAAAGGAAAATGAAAGGAATTTTGCTGGTAAAGTCGGTACATTGTGTGTGTATGTGGGGGGGGGGGGTACCTAGAAATGCATCACATTCATATTGAATAACTTCAGTTGAGAACTAGATATCAATATGTCTCGTCACTAAGACGAATTAGGTGATTCGCTTAATTGTCCAATTTGAAGAGAATGCAAAATGCAATCCATAACAGTCCCAGAGTTAACAGCTGTCCCTCTTCACCTTAATAATCTATCCAAGATGATTTTAACAGTTCAGGTGTGCGTGTACACGTCCATTGTATCACTGACATTTTATTTCCATTGTCACACATACTTCCTTGGAATAAATGTATTTCAAAATATCTATACTATACTACTAGATAATAATAATTGGAAGGAAATTTCTTTGACATTTAAAAAAGCAATCATTAAGACTTTCTATATTCTGTACTGATTTAAGTAGTCACATAATACCTCACTACTTTACATCTACTGCAAACATTAATCATTACCCAGCAAGATATTTGATATTTGAGCATGTATGCACATTACATACAGAAAGTTTTGTATCAATAGTTACTGACACAAAAAATAACCATATATGTATAGTATCCAATACTACTTACAATCACATCTGCTGAGTCACCACTGCCATCAGGAATGTCACCTTGTAGAATATCTAGGTGTAATAGGAGGAAATAAGGACTAAAGATGATGACCTTGTAAATAACATCATTGTTATATATCAGATGGTTCTATTCAAATTTGATTTATCAAACATGAACATATACCTATTTATATATCATGCCACTAAAATTTTGAAATTACATATTACATGTATAATTTTGTAATGATTTGGCATATTAACCCAATATTTACTAGATATCAATAAAAACACAGTACCCTTCAAAGTTACAATGGAATCAACGTCAAAATGAAAGTTTAAACTTGCAAAAGAAAAGTTGATGACAATTTCTCACAAGTTAATTTTTTCATTTGCTGAGCACAAAATGAGGTTTAAATTCTTAACCTTCTTATTCATGTGTGTAGACCAGACTACCACAAAGCAAGTTAGAGTTGTTACATACAGTTTTAGAGAGTGGCAGTATAAAGTGGTATATGATGACATAAATGGTACCCTGGGGTACCAACTAGAAGACCGCCATTTTGTTGAATTATTCATTTTTTAGCACTGTACCCTGGGCAACAAAATTATGTGAAAGTTATGTAATAAGTGTGAAAATAACAAATTTAGCTTCAGTTTTACCCCACTTTTCGTAAGTTTATGTCTTTTTGTTGTGCACTTGCGCATCCTCTACATCATAACCACTGATTTCAGTGATCATAACCGAAGAAAATACATTTTTGCACACAAGAGGGCGCTGCACAACGCGGTACACAGGGGTAGCGCATGGTGCATCATATTCCTATGTTAACTATGTTTCAAAATGAGGAACGCAAAGAATAGACAGACAACAGATCCTCACAACCTAATCAGGCTAGCTCCATATCGCGAAGTGTACATAGGGCAAACAAAGATAACAAAAAGAGACCTTACCATCACCCCAGGCTTGAGTGTCAGTCCAGTCAATGTGGATGCTCCCATCATCTCTCAGCCCAGCATCAACATCACCGTCATCACCTGGGTTTTCATCCTCACTCTCACTGTCCATTATTACCTGTCGTCGAGACCTACTGAGACTTTTCCTCCGTTTTGTACCGGAACCTGTTTTCATTGGCAACAAACAACAAACATTTAATTATTAATTAATTTATTTATTTATTCTTTATTTGTATGGTCCATTTTCACAATAATACAAGATTACAAAACAATTCATAAATTATATATGTAGGAATACAATTGATTTGATGTGTAACTACATAAAAAGAACTACATGTAACACATAAGCTAAGCTTTAAAGCATGATAGTCCTATAACTTAATACACAATATAGATAATAGACACTAGTGATGTGTATCACAAAATACATTACAATCATAACCAATAATGAAGATAACTTAATCCATCTGTGTATTACGAGGTAGAAAAAAACTCTTAAAAATTTAACTCTTAAACGTATGGAATCTCAAATGCAACCCTCCCATAACACAGCGAAACATTATTCATGTCCATAGGCTATTTATAAAGGACTTGCCTGTGAAATCTAAAGATCAAAAATTACCTAGATTTTGAAATATGAGCAAAAAAAAAATAGTTATGTAGTGTAAGTTCTAGGCACACAGTTTCAAATCTCACTTCAGGCCTATTACAGTACCTATGTAATACCAGACGGTTGACCTACTTCTGTGCTGGCATGTGTCTGACACAAAGGGAATGCAAGGCCATCTACGTATTGCACATACAAAATCTGCATCTTCTTCCCCATTCCACAAAAAAATCTGTGATAAAATGTCACAGATTTTTAGGAAAAATATCCAATGTAAACTTGTCCGTTTTATTTTATTGAGAACTATTCCTCTCCTGTACAAATATGTAATACAAATGGCATTACTGTCATACAAATTGAAATCAATTTTACCTAGTTCCTGAGATCAGGCAAAACCAATAGAATACCACTTGATACAAACTACTCTCTCCAATGATTTCAGTTACACAGATTCAAGCAAATTTGTGTACTGGCTACTTGTGAGGAATAAACATTTATTTGATCTATGAAGCATAAATGAACATATATCAGCTATTATCTTTGAAACTATTAACTTCTTATCTTTTTTCAGTCAATCCTAAATCTTAATCAGGTATATATATCATATCAACCTCATTATCAAGTTTTCAACGACTTACCAATTTCATTATCACTGTCACTATCATCTTTAGTACTGATCTCCTTTGAAGGAAGTGATTTACACTCAGCTGACAGCTCTGACTGCTTGCTTTTGAATGAGAAGTTTTTGTTTGGAGCTGTTGAAAAGAGAAATACACGACAAAATACAGGTCAGCGGATAAGAAAGTATGATCTTAGAAAATCATGGGATGTCTTAACTTGTTGCCTCCGAGATTCTGAAAATCCCGAGTTACCACAGGACACATTCGTTCCTGTAGCCAACGGGTCAAAAGAATAAAGATGACATGAGGTGAATTGAATACAACCATATCATCTGAAAGCCTTGTGGGCTATCACATACATCAACAATGTACATGTATTTCATAGAGATGTTGCTTTTCAAGAAGCCTAGGGGCTGTTGTAGGAATAATTTTTAAAAAAAATCCTGACCAACTCAAATAATTTTTCTATTGTCTTAGGTCATATCCATGACAACTGGAGTTCTCCAAAATGAACCTCCACTGATTAATATTATCAGGGTGTCATTTGAATAAGTTATTTCAAATATGGTTATGACTGTGATACTTCATGGTAATGTTTCCCGCATTTTCAGTTCCTTATGTTGAAAATCAATATTTTTTCAAACATTACGCTGAAGTTGCAAATATGATAACAGCTAGTATCTTCCAGTGTAATACTCTCATGATATTTTCATATTTCCAGCATTTGATCACTTACCACTCTTATAATTGCTGTCACTTTCATCCTTAGAACCAAACTCTTTGGAGGGTAGTGATTTACACTCAGCTGGTAAGTCTGACTGCTTGCTTTTGAAAGAGAAGTGGTTCTTTGGAGCTGTGAATGTGAGAAATACATGATGGAGTGCATATAAGTTGAGAAACATGAATTCATACATTTAAAGATTACATTTAGATAGATAGATAAATGGTTTATTGAAATAAAATCTCTCGCGGCTTTCGCCGAATTGCAGATTTCTCACAAAAATAACAAAACGTACATAATAGTAAAACTTACACTACACAAATTCTTATGTAAAGCTTCCATACATATTATATAAAAACGATTCGGCATAACTTTACTCTCAAATTATCATATAAAACACATTAAAACATATACGTGTATATATATATATATATAC
>JZLH01S0474489.1:0-14613 GCA_001188425.1 Eucidaris tribuloides
TGCGATAACATTTATATTAGATATCGAAATGAAAGCGGAAGATTATATGGCGGTCATAAATTACATGAATTATTTTTTAGAGTTTCATATGGACAGAGTTTAGCACACAAGACATTGTTTCGTTACCTGCTTACTACAATTTATATATAAAATGTATATGCCCACAGCTTGTAATCGATGTGAAGTTTACAATAATACCACTAGGACTGGTCATGACTCTTATTTACGTATTGCTACATGCATGGATAATCATGGGATCCAAATAACACTAGAGGAAGGAGAAGTCAACAACGACGATGAAAACGATAATGAAAATGATAAAAAGAATAGAAGGAAAAAAAGAATAAGAATGAGGACTGAGAAGAAACTAAGGAAGAAGACGACAACGATGATGAATGATGATAATAATGACGATGATGATACAGATGGTGATGATGATGATGATGATGATGGAGGAGAAAGAGGGATTGTGATCATCATGATAATGATGAAGAAGGAGAAGAAAGGGAGATGATGATAAAGATAAAAAAGAAGAAGAAAGGAGAGAAGAAAGAATCAAAAGAAAGAAAAAATAGAAGAGACAAAGACGAATAAGATAATGAGGAGTATATAAAACAGATTTGTAAGCACTCATAAAATGATGTGGAACGAGAGAAAGTAATGATTGAATACCAGCCGCGTAACAGGTGCCTGTTATCGGGGGAGGGGGCAAAGCCAAAAAATTCCCACTAACTAAGTCCAAAATGCGTTTCCTTTCCTTTCATTTTCCAGGTGGTTTGGTGGATTTTTCCGGTGAATGTTATGTAATTATTGAAATGAGGTTAAATGGCTATTTATTATTTCTATTGGAGTTTCCGTCACCCAAAAAACATGAGATTTGCGGCTTCGTACAGAAAGCCGACGTTGTGCGGATTTATAGTAGCTTTCTCAAATTTGTGAGTAGCATAGGCCTACAATCTTATTCAAACATGCATTGCGGCGGGAATATTCAATATTCATTGTATCGAAATGCGCGGTAGTGGGTTATTCCAATCAAAACAAGTAATACTTCAGAACGTTTTTTCATCACCATTTCCATCAAAGCTTTTGCAAAGCAAATTCTCGGTGTTGGTACCTGGCGGTGTTAAATATTAGTTTCCAGCACTTCGCGAGTTTTGCTCGCTTTATTGCTTGATGAATTAAACAATAAGTCATAGCATTTTACCTCATTTGACAGGATGATTTCTTGTAAAAGTATTCGTAACATTTAAATTTTCGCGTAAGTGCCCGCAAAAATAACCCGATATTTTCTGCCATGACTTATATCCGGATAATTATCCGTACAAACGGATGCGTTACGCATATATCTTCCTTTTTATATGCATCTTTTCAATCCACTCAGAGTGTTCATGTGCTTGAAGTGTTTCGCTTGAACGCGGGCATACAGGGCTCGTATGGGTGGTGGGGTGGGGGGCAGTCCCACACACAATGAAGAAATATTGTGGGGACTTTTCGTTTTGCCCTCCCAATCCGTTTGACAACTTTGAAATTTCATAAATACGTAATTGCATAATTGTGTTTAAAAACGTGTCAAGGCCATTTCGTTTTCACACTTTTGTTCTCGAAGTGCAGAAAACATGTTGACATATTTTTACGCCCCGCCCCCATTGGATGGCCGCCCTGCATGAACTATGGCGCCTTTGTAATAGTTCGTTAATGATTATAGTATGCCGGGGTTCACAAATCTGATATGTTCTGTGATGTGTTTTTTGTTGTTTTACTGTGGGGTATTCAGCGGGTATTTTATTAACTACAAGTAATAAAGGCCAAGTTCGTATTTAACTTTATTAAACGGGTATTATATAAACTGGGAATAAACTGCTCGTTTTGTCATTGAGTATACAGTCCACCGTTAATTCGTCGAGGTCGAAATCTTTCTGTGGGTTGGTGAACAGAGCCAACCAGGAAATGACATGAGTGGTAGGTCGGAAGGAGTGTTTGCGTGTCAGTAAAAGCGTGGGTGTACGGCAATGAAGTACGACCAATATCGTGCATGAGCCGAAACCTCCCACAAGAAACTGTACAGTCGGCGTACTGCACTGACTTTACAGTTGGGGAGGGTTAGCCTTTTCCCCAGTCGTCTTTGGAATCTCCGTGGACTGGCGATCGTGCTAATTTTGGACAATATCATTATAGGCTTGAAAAATAAATGTCTGATGGAAAATTGATACAACATTCTACCAGATTAAGTAATCACATTTTGCGGTATAGGTTAATAATGTCACGTTCAAAAGTACATAATGTTGTATGAAAACAAATTTTTGCTGGGGGTGGGGGGGGGGTGGGGGTCACTCACAGACGTGCTACGCAAGCGCGCCCACAAAAAGCATCTAAAAGGGTCTATTTTCAAATGTACGGCGTCGTCGACATTTTCCTTTAAAAAGGGTTTTTTTTTCAACTTAATCGCCCTCAATTGCCGTTATACTATTACTCTATCTAACCAATAAAAACAGTCTTCGGCATTGAGGGTATAAATTGTATATTAAAATAATCCTTAATCTTGATATGTTGGTTGATATCAATAACACCGATTGGTGTTTTGTATTGTTTGAATATGATATATGACACCGCTATGCAGATAAACTCTCAAAATCTATCTACTTGTACTTTAAAAGCGTTATTTTATTGTTTTCCTGCTTAATAGGAGTAATTGATTTTAAACATCACTAAGGGTATTGCACTTATATTATAACACCGATTGGTGTTTTGGGTTGTTTGCATATAAATTGAATATGATACCACTATGCAGATAAACTATCAAAGTTTATCTACTTGTACTTTAAAATCGCTATTTTATTCTTTTCCTGCTTAATAGGAGTAATAGATTTTGAACACCATTAATGGTATTGTATTTGGTGCCAAAATAATTTATACGCCACTTAGGGTATTTTTGGGTGGTGAGATGACCTATTTGTATATTTACCTTTCCTGTATAATGCAGATGGTACATTGTATCCACAAAGGCGTAGACTTTTCAAGGATTTAATAATTTTGTGACATGAGGTATTAGTCCCATAATGATGAGGATGATATAAACTATCAAGTTCTATCGAAGCAGGTTGTCCTTTCAATATTAAAGGTAAATGATGTGATTGAGGGGCTCAACTTGGGGTTAAACTATTCCAGAATGAAGTAAACTATGGAAGGATTCTGCTGTGAAAAATTTGTAGTCAAAAGTTGACTTATTGTAAAAAAAAAACTTCCATCAGTATGACTAGTGACAGACAAATATCTTGTGTAGCTTTCTATGGGCTTAATTCTCTCGGGCCTCGAGAGCATTAAACTGCTTGTATTTTTACGCTTGATTCTCCTTAAGTAAACAAACTCAAGACAAATCCCAAATATTGTACAGATAGATTCCTCTTAGGTGTAATTTACGACAAAGAAGCCTGGCCCATACTTTATTGATGCAGAATATGGCTACAACAATACTTGCGATGTATTACCTTCGTGTATACTTTTTTAAAAACCTTTTTTCCACTAAAGTAAGCTGAAAGTATGATTAAATACCATTTTGTGTCATGTTTTCTTCATTTATATCAATTCATCTTTGATAGAACTCCAGACTTTAAGTGACGTGAATGTGAATGGAATGTGAAAGTGATAAGGTGATGTCATGAGAATATAAATAAGGTTGTGCAGTTTGTAGTGTTAGTATTATGTTTGTATTGCACAAATCTACACTTAAAAGGAGCATAAATGCATCTTTAATAGGGGTGTACAATGTGCACCCCTGTATCATGTGTATGGAGTGTACGTTTATACCCATAATAGGGGTAATGATACTGGGACAAGATTCTGCACCCATAATGGAGCAATAAACACCTCCTGGAGTGCATATATGTATGCACCCTTATAGGGGTGCACACATTTGCGCCCCTTCAAGGGGTGCACATTTGCGTTCCTAGGGGTGCTGCTATTGGGGCAATGTTCTGCACCCGTAAGGGTAAAAATAAGCACCTCCGGTGTGTAAATCCAGCGCATTGAGGGTACAAATATGTACCTTCAGGGCTACGGGTGCAAATAAGTACCTTCAGGGGTGCATATTTGAAGTCGTATTTCTCCGTGTGTAAAGTTAAACAATGGCTGTAAAAGCTTGCCAAAACTCCCTTTTTTATTAAATGTTGCAATGTCCTGGCAAGAAAATGACGACGAGACACTGCATGGTCAATTATAAGACGTAAGCAAAATTGATATGAAATGTGTCATAGGTTTCGAAGGAATTAAAGGCAGTGGATCTCATTTGCAAACATCCCCGCAGACCAGGAAGAGATAAGGCATACCCTTAGGCTATTGATCAAAGGCATGACTGTGAAATTTGGGGGTCACTTATTACCTAGAATTTGAAAAATGCGAAAGAAAAACAATAGCCGTTTAGTGTACGTTCTATGGTAGGATTTTTTTTTTCTCGCGAGAAAAAATTCAAATCAGAGTTTAATGGTCACTATAATTCCACTAAAACTGAGTTTCTAGCTCCTGTATTTTGCTAAAGGTTTCCAGATGGCATTTTTTCTAAATGCCATTGTATTTACACAATGTTAATTTTTAGGCATGCAAAAGAGATCCACTGCCTTTAAAGTAACACATTATCTCTGCTCATTTATCGTCTTTCCTTTTTAAAGATTTGCATTAATGTCTTAAGAACTCATATTGCCGGATATACATGTATGATGACAACGAAGTGAGTGATTTGTTTTCATAAACTACAATAAATTTAGTGACAGTTAACCAAGTTTCTTATTGAGTGTTTTAGAGTTCACTGGAGCGCTGTGATTGCTCCACCCGAAAAAAAAAATCTTTCGGGCGGAGCAAGTCACTGGGGTAAGTGCCCTCACTCGCCTGAGCGCGATATTCGGGCTTTGGCTGCAACTCGGTGAAAATAAGACGAAATAATTCGGCTAGAACCTAGACTAAGGCTTTGAAGGCGTGAGGGACACCCACACCCACAAGGCCTTGTCAAATGGCTAGTCGTCTGCAAGCACTTACTCCATTTTGACACTTGGACAAAATTCTATTGTGACTATGGGCCAAGACTAATTTGGTTACTATTCGGTGGAGTTTTTTAGAAGCAGTTATAATGCAGGAGCTATGAAATTAGTAGTCTACAACACCAATTGCTCAGACCCACTTACACACCACGATAGTTTGTACCTGCAGTTGTGCGGGTTCTTACAAACATAAAAAAACAGAAGTTATTCAGTTATGGAGAATTTTTTGCTCCCCTTCACCCCCTTTTTTAGATCGAAGAAGGGGGATTTCGGCCTCCGGGTCCATTATTTGGATAATGCTAAGCTGAGGAAAGAACACCTGTCGAACAGGTATGTGGAATTGCTGCGATATACGCGTACCGACTGATAGAGGCGGCGCCAGGATAAAATCTTGGGGGGGGGCGAAGCGCGCCGCAGGAACAAAATTGGGCCAGCCCATAAACAGCGCCCAAATAACAGTGACAATTAACAAGAGGAAGGGGTGGCCGGAGACTACGAAAAAATTTTGGCGAGCCATGGGGGGGGGGGGGTGGTGACGACGAATTACCGTAGAAATGAATTAATAAAAATATATTTTTTAGTACCGCCAAATAGTCGCGCGAAAGACGCCCAAGCTGAATTATTCGGGGGGGGGGGGCGAAGGTTAAGGGATTTCAAAAAACAGTAAAATCCGTCTAATTCCCATTACTTTGAACAACTAGGGGCGGCCGCACCTGTCCTCCCCCCCCCCGCGCCGTGGACCACCCATGTACGCGCCCTCACACCAATAAATTCATCAATGGTTATGAATTTATTTCTAATTGCCCTGACTTATTGAATACAAGGCATGGCATCTCTTTTGTGCATACCTAAACTGAACAGTGCGTGAATGCACTGGTATACAGGGTGGCCCAGAAAGAATGCTACGAATATGATCGCTAATTTCTTCATAATTATCAACAAAATGTCATTAGTTAGAACATTCTTTTTCCAATGAAATGATTTCAAGATCATTGATTTTGAGTAAGGCGTTTTGATTCTAGGGCCATCATTCGGAGGCAATGCAATTTCCCAAATTTGCCAATTTTTCAACAGCGGCGGTCATCGGAAGATCGAGATATTCTGGCGTCTGAGCTTGCCATACCGGACAAACCGCGATGACAACCCGGGGGTACTCAGATTTGGTTCCGACGGGGGTGTGCGGCTGAAGCCGAAAAACCCGACTCTTTTTTAAGGGTCGTTTTGGCGGAAAATGGTACCTATTATCAAGGGTTTTAATTGTGAAAATTGACATTTTTTTTAGCATTTTAGCGATGAAATAGACGAAAATATCTAGTGTAAATCGTAAAATTTCAAAATCATGACCCATGTTTAAGGATTTTTCTCCCAAAAACCTGACCCATGTTTAAGGATTTTTTTTGCGAAAAAGTCACCTATTAGAGCGGCACACTCCCGTTCACCAAACTAGGCAAGTATCCCCCCCCCCCCCGGGATGACAATGGAGACATAGCTCGCATCGTCTTCCTTATGAAAGCGAAGGCATTCCAGCCCTTTGTCATCGCGGTTTGTCCGGTATGGCAAGCTGAGACGCCAGAATATCTCGACCTTCCGATGCCGCCGCTGTTGAAAAATTGGCAAATTTGGGAAATTGCATTGCCTCCGAAAAATGCCCTCGAATCAAAACGCCTTATTCAAAATCAATGATCTTGGTATCATGTTATTGGAAAAAGAATGTTCTAACCAACGAAATAAGAATTAATGACATTTTGTCGATAATGATGAAGAAATTAGCGATCATACATTCTTTCTGGGCCAACCTGTATAGTATGTAGAGAGTTGAGCAAATTAAAGGAACTAGAATCATACTTTGGTTAGAATTAACGAATTATAGTGACCGTTATATTTTGAGTATTGATGGTATCATATAGGCCTATGGCAAAACTCCTTGTCAGCCTTTATACCCTTACAGTGCATGGGTGTTCACCATGTAAGATTATGTGAAATCTATCTAAAATTTACAATTTATGTGTACCCATTGTATTCATGAACACGACAACCTTTATGCACAAGTCTCAAGCAGATTATTATTCACAATCTAATGCATTAATACTGAAGTATTACTACTGCATTGAATTAGTTTAGTGAGCTTCACGTGGAGACTTAGTTCGGTGAAGTGAATAAGAAGTACTGATGTCACATAATACTACTTTTGCGAAACAAAGGCTCAAAGTTTTCAAATTTGTCTACAGATCACACGTCGGCGTTCATCCGAACCGTTGTATCAGTCGATTTTGGTCAAAATATCGATTTTGAGATTTTTGCAGAAAATGAAAGTACAAGTCCTACTCTATATATGGGTAAATTTGTAGGCAGCAATTTATATTATTTTCTGAGATATGTGGGGATTTTAAAGGCGATGCCATACAACTTTTTGATAAAATGCGCAAATCCCATTGAAACGTGTACTGTAGTACAGCAAACAACAACTGCGCGCACTTGATATGCAAATACGCGGTCAGATACTGTCGTATCTGCGCTGCATTGATGTTGCACGTGAAAGAGAGATACGACGGTTTGCTGATCGCGCGTATTGAAAATGCGGTCAGCTTGTTGGATTCCCTATGGCGTTTTAGTACAGGGAAAATCTAAACCGCTCAAACCGAAATTACAAGCATGTAGCTCTTTTGCGATATTTTCTCTGATTTTTGGTTCTGTGGAAAAACAAAGATATCAATGTTATGCAATTGTCTTGGTGTTTCATACCATGTATATTTCTAGCAATGAAAATCTTGTAAGGCTTGGGACAAAAAGTGGCAATTATAGTCAACTTCGAAGTCGATTTTCTCTGAAATGGGTTTTGCACTGCCGTATCGCGATACGACGGTTCGGATGACCACCGGCGAATTGTTTGAGTTATACATCCAAACTTGGTAAAGTTAATTGAAAAAATAAAAGATGAGTATAGAACAAAAGCAAACATTGTCACCCTTGTCAATTTCCAATAATCAATATTGTGGACTTAAGTACTTCCTCTAAAAGTAAGGGTCTCAGGAAAACAAATGCATTTCTCGAATAAATGAATGTCTAAAACACTTAACTGTATATATATTTGGAATGTCCTCCATAAGACGGACAAATTGATATGCAATTTGTCACATTTGGACGTTGACCTCATTTGATCTTTGACCGGAAGTGACCACATATCTCATCAACAAAGCACAACATACATGACAAATTCGAAATTATCTTAATCCTTGTAACTAGTCGAGTAATTTGAGATACAGTTTTAAGAAATTAAACCAATTTAAAAATTTGACCCCGGTTGACCCCTCCCCTGATTCCTACTAGGAAAGGGTCAATTTGACCAAAATTTTGTCCAAAAAAAAATCCCAGCATGTAATGACTTCAAAACAATCACAAACTCAACTCCTCAACATAATAATTTGTTATTGTATAGACGATTTATGTTAATATTTGTATGTTATCATTGTTATTGTATACAAATTTATGTGTACTGTATTTGTTTTTGTATGATTGTAATACTGGTGGAAAGCAAATTTCCGTAATCGTGTGGACAATAAACTCTTCAATTAAATTCACCTCAATTTCGTCAAAATTTGACTTAAGTACTTATTATTCTATACTCTTCAGCTGTAGGTGATTACTGATTTAGCGACCTTCGAATTCCACAGCCAACAGCCCAAGGGTGTGAGGGATGTTTTGTTTTGGTGCTGGAAGTGTGCAAATGAGATTCCCGGCTTACAAAAAAAAAAGATATTTATACTACTTAAAGTGATAGGCTAACATTGTGGAGCTTCAATTTAAAAAAAATTGTCAAACTTTGACATCTGAGCTACAAAGTAGTGTTCAAATGGACAAATAAACACCCTAGAATACAGAAGTTTGGAAAGTTACACTGCGAATGGCAAGTTATATATACATGAATAAACAATGAAACTCGGGGCGAGTTTTATTAACCCAGGTGTACACACAGTAAGTCTATGGGAGGAAAATTTATGGGCAAGTGAATCTGGTCAACTTACGATTTTCACTTTTTTAAAGCACTAAATAATCATTTTGAATTGCAATTTTTTCAGGGTTTCATTTTTAGACCTCATCAAAGACACTGATAGCATGGGGAATCATGCAGCTCAGATTTTTTTTTTAACTGTGGTAAATGTTAGTCAATACCTTAAAAGATTGTGTCATGATTTGCACGTCAAAAAAACATCTTTATGAATCAAATCAGCTGAAATCATATCCAATGTGAAGATTAATATAAACAAACACCTCTCATAGAGACTTGGGATAAAATATTGAGTTTTAGTGAAAATCTGGACGGTTAAACTTCATCATTTTTCAAATGACTGGCCCGCAATTTAAAAAAAATCCGCGCCGTCAAACGTGCACGTGCCGTTCCAAAATGGTCCGATCAGCCCGGTTAGCCAAAGGTCGCGCAGGGGATAGCCGTTAACCAATCAGAGGGCTGCGCTGGTCTTGCTACGGTGCACAGTAACCGCGATTCGCAGTTTGAGCAAAATTGAACCTCACAGAAAGAACAACATTCTGGTATGGCGTTATTAGTTTTTCTCATAAAACAACAAATTCATGACGTATGGATCTCAGACTTTCAACACACCATTTGTAAGTACTAAACTACCGTTTGGTATTGATAATGAAGGGAAGTAATGGACTTGCACATTCCCGACACAATCTTTAACAGTCAAAGATATACGTCATCGATATAGAGACTTGCCTAAACCTAACATCTCCAATTACTACGAAACGAGCATCAGACAACGTATTCAATAATAGATTGATCACATGTAGCTCAATTACAAACTTTTGGCACATAATACACTGTCGACTCAGTGACTTGTGAAAATCTAATATCCCAATTGCGAAGTGAGCTTTGTTCGCGAATGAGACCCTGGAATCCGCTTTGAGTTCATTGTTCCGTTTCACTTTACATGCCTTGCAACCGCGAGTGGATTTTTTGTGCACGTACATGTGGATCATTCTACAGCCAAAACCACTTGGCGAGTGTAGCAGGGTAGAGTAAATTGGTAAGTGAACGCTATTCTTCACATAACTTCTATCGCTTGTTCTGTATACATTCCAAGAGTGGAAATATATAAATATTTTGTAATGATGCGAACGTTTCATAAAATTTTGATCGATTTCCGTGAGTGTGAAATTATTTACAACGATTGGCAAAGTTGTATAATAAAAGTGGCGCGTCGGCCAACGCCCATTTTTGTGCTGGACAGACGACTGAATGCCTTATCTGCAGCTGCAGACGAACCGGAAGTCGATTAAAGGGGGCCGCGCGTGGAAATTTGAGACCCCTGTCTTTATCGAGTCCTCCACCTATCTCTATCAAATTCATAGAGGAAGACCTCCATGCATAATCTGAGTCAATATTGAAGCTGGTAAATACTTCGCAAGCTCAGTGATTAAGGAAGTTATGTGTATTAAAAATAATGTTTGTAAGAGTGAAAGGGAAATATCATAGTCTTGTATCAAAGCGTTTAAAAAAAGCGTAAATGTAGCTTCCTTCCGGGGCTTCCTTGGCCTTATGATAACTCATTTCCTTGAAAGATGATACAACATATTGCATGAACATAACACTTCGCAGAATATGATGTTTGTATTATAGGCCTCATAAAAAATAATATGCCGGTATGACTGTGTGCTATCGGATACGAGCTTGCATTCCTTAGTAGCCGGGTGGTCATAACCCTTTACGACGTACTATGATTAGAGAAAGAAATATCAACATGGTTTTTGTGAGAATGCACAATGATAAGAATGTAACATGCGTTTTCGTCGCACGCGTGGACAAATGCCCTTAACGATGTTATATGTCTATAGTGCAAATGGCCTCTTTCCAGGTAAACGGCGATTTGCCTGAATGCATGGGCGTCATATCCGTCATGTCCGTGCAATTGTGGCAGTAATATCCGCATGGCGTCACCGTTTGTTTGCTACAGCCGCCACTGGAATTAAATTTGTCACTACCAAATTCGGAACATCTATGTAGTTTAATTGTAAAGAGACTGACATTGCGGACACTCGGTTAAAAACACACATAACTTCGATGTTGGTCTGTGAATGGTTCATGGCAAGGGTGTCGATCCCGGTGTCGATCCTGGGGTGGCAAGGGGCAGTCACCACCCCAATGAAAATATGGGGGGGGGGGTCAAACATCGATTTGTCCCCCCAATAATTTTGACAACTTGAACAATTCATAATATGCTATGCAAACACTGGAAAGCACTACAAAACCATTAAATTTAGCATTAAAACACTATTAAACATATACATTTGGCGTGCGGGCGCGCCGAAATTTGACATTTTTCTTACCCCCCCCCCCCAGTCCGAAACATGGATCGACGCCTCTGGTTGGTTCATGGTATGGATTAACAGTCGAGAATACACAAATTACGGAAGAGATCTAAGCTGTGAATGGTAGCTTGGTTCTTTGTACAATAGACTGATGTTGGATATATATTCACTTCCATAAATTTGTTTTCCTTGTGGGCTTAGTACGTACAGTTTATTACTTGGAAAAATGGTCGCAATCATCTTGTATCCATACGTTTGTACAGTGTCCGTAATGCGGTATATTATTTTTTTAATATTCGTGAACTGTACATCGATGCAATAGCCCATAGCACGCTATGCATGTAGAGGCTGCAGGGGAATACACGTACAGTATTTTTTCACTATTTTTTTTCACTATTTCAGTATTTATCACAGTACGTATTGTTAAAAAAAATGTCAAAGAAGGTGCAATTCCATACGGCCTATAGATGACCTTGAAAGGTAGCTCCATGCTCTTCCATTATGAATTGAAATCGTGTATTACCAAAATTTTCTCACTGTATCTCCAAATATCACAACAACGACTGTGTGGATTGGTGTGTGTGTGTGTGTGTGTGTGTGTGTGTGTGTGTGTGTGTGTGTGTGTGTGTGTGTGTGTGTGTGTGTGTGTGTGTGTGTGTGTGTGTGTGTGTGTGTGTGTGTGTGTGTGTGTGTGTGTGTGTGTGTGTGTGTGTGTGTGTGTGTGTGTGTGTGGTGTGTAGTGTAGTAGTAGTGTGTGTGTGTGTGTGTGTGTGTGTGTGTGTGTGTGTGTGTGTGTGTGTGTTTATGTGTACATGTACACTCTAAGAAAAAGGGTTCGTTTCCTAACCATTTTTACAACAGCAAAACAATTTTCTCAGAATCATCTTTAGATGCTAATAAACAAATTTTGGACCAACAAAAGGTTCTTGTCAGCACCGTTTCGGATAAAATGGATCTCATACGAACATCTCTTACGTCAAAATGGTTCTGATAAGCACCAACAGTGGTACTGCTATCGTGACTATGTCGAGAACCTTTTGTTTTCCGAGAGCGTACCTGTTTAATACTGAAATTTGGGCAACTTCTCGTACGAACAGGAACAGTAGCATTCATTGAAATCATCGAGAACATACTTTTCCTTTGCGCGTAGAGATAATGTTATATATTTACTCTGTGTAGCTGCTCGCTATGGCTATATACATGTATCCGGAACTCGGTAACGTGGACTTTGGACAGAACATGCAAACTTGAGACATTTTATACAAAAAAAACTTTACTGGAAGAATCTGTGGCTGAAAAACGGGGGGGGGGGGGATTCGGTCCCCCAGATCAAATTTCCAAACTTTTATAAAGCTTTCATGTCAACGTCTCGTTAATTTTTACTCAATGAAAATACAATCGAATCGAACACAGAAGTTAGGCTAATGCCCTAATTCCACATGATTTCCTTTGTTATCACATAAAATATAGAACACTTCTTGAGTTCATGATGATTTTGTTACATTCAAACCGGTGACATACCTTTCCTGAATGATCATAATGAACCATATTATCTAAACACAACACAAAATTGTAAGCTCCTCTTTAGATAACTCTTTTTCATTTCTTAACCACAAATTGTTTGTCCTTTTGACCTAGTCAAGGTTGTTAAAGGCTCATTGTCATGAGGGAATGAAACATCGCCCTCTTTTGACTTAAATTATAAAAATGGGGTACTGATACCTATAGGCCTAATGCAACAGAAACAGCCATCCTGCAGTATGTAGACTATATTTGCCCGTATTTTAAGACTAGTTCACATCCCCTCGGTCATTGAGTAGAACCGTAATAGTGGGCCTATTAAGGAACTTTTTAGGTACATTTTGTGTGTCATACTTGAATGACCACACATTAAAGACAAAATGAGCACATTGCAAAAGTCATGATTACTGTAATTGTTATATTGTGTGATGAGAGTGCCAAATTGACGATTTTCAGCACTGAATGAATATTCAAGCTCGTCGGTTGATCCCTGGACACCCTGCCTCAGAAAAACAAGGTTCATTTAGAACCATTTTTGCTCCATGTTCTAAGTGTCTATGATAAGGTCTAAAAAGAAGCCATGAAATAAATTGTATTTCAAAATGATTATTTCATGTAAATCTAGGAATATTCAGGTTGCCGGATTCACCATGCTCATTTCTTCTCACAGACTTTTTGTGTGTAGATCAAAGCTATCTTTATACTCCACCGCAGTGGAAATTCATGGGTGACATTCATTAATGAATATCTTGCCATTGGCAGCATAACTTTCAAAATGTTTGTATTTTTGGGTGTTTATATGACCATTTAAACTACTATGTAACTCTAACTCAGACATCACAGTTTGATTTTTTTTTTAAATGAAGCTCCACAATGTTCGCCTATATCTTAGATATGTTCCTCTCATTTTTGTGGTGCTTTTAAAACCAACTTTACGTCAGGGTGGCTTTTTTCCCTTTGAAGAAATGACAAGGAATTGTCTAGTCTCGATTCCAGACCCTGCGACTTTTCCGCCCTCAGAGTAGCAGACAGATGATAGTAGGCCTAATTTCTCTGGGAAATTGATAATTTCTTGCGTCTGGAAGCCAAACTAGGAGTTGTCTAAAGGGGAACTTACTGTCTGTGCTGTGTTTACATTTATGAGGTCCTTTACATTGCACAGTATACTTGTGTCTGAGCTTGGATTCCATACGTTTATTTAAAAAAAAGGGAGAATGATGAATTATAATCGAATCCAATGTATTGCTGTTTTGTAAATTATACACTCTAAACCATCGTTGTACAGTTAGCCAGAAGAACTTCATGATTAATGGTGCTATTAAAGGCTTTGGTTAAATCAATAAATACCCCCATTACAAAGAAGTGATTTTCAAGTGAATCCATAATTCTGTCAAAAATTCGAGACGTGTCATCGTGGTTGATAAAAACATGACGTACATACCAATAAGTCGGCGGTCTGCTGCTTGACTGTATTATACTTTATTGTGGATGCATTAAACCATTTCAATTCCCCAATTCTTATTTAGCCGCATGTAGTCAAGGTTATTCAATTTAGGTGTGGCGCCGGGGGGGGGGGTAAGGGGTGCGACCGTCCCCTCGTTTTCTAAAGTAATGTAAATCCGGGGGGGGGTAGTGTTTTTTGAAGAGGCCTAAGATTTTGGCTGTTTCGCCTCCTAATATTTGACCCATGGCGCCGCGCCGCGCCGCCCTGATTCAGTTCTATAGTTTCGTTAACTTT
>JZLH01S0474522.1:855-19198 GCA_001188425.1 Eucidaris tribuloides
TAGCATATCACTACAGAAGCCAATCACTTACACACAAAAAAATTAACGAAGTGAGTATTTGAATCATTTGAGCAATAGTGTGTCAGTACAAAATGATCCTTTGCACCACTTTTGAGTCATTTTGTCGCTTGTACTGACACACTATGGTCAATGAGTCAAATGAACTCACTCGTTTTCGACCGCCGTCGCGCAGAATGTTATATTTTTATTTCGTATCAATGCATGTCTTTATCCTTATCGGAGCCAATATTTTTTTAATTGCGCGAATATGTGTAAGAAGTGTTTCGGAAAATGATATGCGGAAGATGTGGTAGAATGTATGTATTATAGATTTTTAAGTTTTAAAATGTTCTTTAGGGATTGGGACACCGATGTTTAATGTATTTTGGTATAATATGACGTGTCGATCTCTTCTAAAGTGATAGAAACTATGTAAAAAGGCGTTTCCTGTTAAAAACAGTTTCACAGATGAATCTGGTTGAAAACAGTTTAGGACGACGAAAATCAATAGGTAGAAAGATGAGTGTTGTTTCTAGGACACTGACTGCTGTAATGCTGGTCATTTTATTACAAAAATCGAGATGGCGAGTATACGTACATTTGAAGTATTGAAGTCGGTCCGATACGTTAAATCTGAATAAATAACAAAGCAAAGAAGAAGAAAGCAGTAAGCGATAATAGCATAAAAGATATAGACTTTTTATACCATCAGTATTTTGTTGTTTCCTTGTTCATTCAGTAGGCTTGGCGTATTTAAGGCCGAGTTGGTTATATGATTTTCAAGAAAGTACTTAAGATGCGTTTGGTGGTCGTTTCCTAGTTCGAGATATAACTAGTACTTATATTCTAATACCTCTATTATTTTATACATTGGTAAATGTGTAATAGAGCGGGTCTATCGTGATCTTTCAACTCACTGCTATAATTATCGCATGCATGTCACAGACACAAATATCTAATATTCATAATAAAGACACTCCGACTGATTATCGAATGCATCATCGTTAACTCTGTTTGATTGAGTACCTCATCCGAAAGCACACTGACAGGCAACTATCTCGTTATTATGGATGCGGTTGCTTTCATGAATCACTCAGCCCTGCATTAGCGTCCAGCTTTAAAATATGGAGTTCAGGTGTAGATTATCAATTAATTTAATTGCAGGCTCTGAACATAGAATAGTCATGGTATCGAGTCGGCGTCGCTCATCACCATCATCATACTCATGTATCATCATTATCACAATACCACTCATCACCATCACGGAACTCACTATTATCTATAAGGTCAAGTGATGTCCGTCTTTATACCTGCAATGCTTTCCTATTTTAATTCGTTTATTAAACCCCATTCATCTTAATTTCGTCATTATCTTTTGAGTCATTTCTAAGGAAACAAATATTTGGTATATCAAATCTGATGCTTGACATACCTGAAATTCTACAACAGTGTTTTATAACACTCTTAAAATCCGCCAGTCCTGATCGCAGAAAGGATCGTTGGAGGGCACACTCGGAAAATGAGACAATTTTAACCAATTCCAGAGTCAGTTTGACAAAAATCCAAGTCAGGTTGACTTCAATATTTTGGTCACTTGACCCGAAATTTGCTGTTAAAATTGACCCTTTTTCAGTGTGTCCGCAACGGATTTCTTTCCGAGTCAGTCTGATCCGGGTTTTTAAGAGTTGCACCGTTATTTCCGCTCAATGATTAAAAACAGTATACATTTTAAGTAAAGCAACTATAACAATAATCATGCGTAGTTATTTTTGTCTCACATTCTGTTGTCTCCCATCGGCATGATATTGTTGAAGCACCATCCTGGCGTCCATGCTGACATGTTAAGTTGCGTTTTTTATTGTTGAGCAGTGGTAGTAGTAAGTAGTAGCTGTTTTCCGTGGTGCGACATGGATGCTGGCGTGGGTTCTAGTTGATGCAATACTTATAGGTTCGTACAGTGATGTCCTGTTGTTTGTTATTCAGAGTGAAATTATCCCTGTGGGTTACCTCATGTAATGTGGTGGCCGCTGATATGTTTCTGATTGGTAGTCTGAGGATGTTGTCATTCAGAATGAAATCAACTTCTCGGTGGTTACAATGGAAAACGTGTGATGCGCAGATGTTTATTCTTTGTTGGTTAGTCGAGAATGTTGTGCTTCGAAGTTGATGACTTGTAATGCGTTTGTGTTGGCACTGTGGTTGAGGCGGATCTGTTCTTGAGTTAGTAGGTAATGTTGGTGTCCTCTTGAACATAGAAAGTTATTTAGCACGGGGCCAGGCATGGCCTCAGAGATGACAGTTGTAACAAACAAATAACAAACAAAACAAACAAACAACAAAAATACCATGGCATGATTGGTCATAGTAAATGATATTATATAATGTGGTGTGAAATTTAAAAATATATATAAATGAATGCAAGTTCGAGAGAGACTTAAATAACAAGAACAATCCTCATAAATGTCATATGTCCTTACGATTAAAGTATGTCGGACATCTCCCTAAACGATGTTAATCATATATTCTGATTACTTCTAAAATATTGATTAAATATACTTTTGTGAGAGAAATTCTATATTTTATCACTACTTTAGACAGCGTTGCTTCTCTACAGAGGGATAGATGAACTTCAACAATAAACCTATAATAAAAAAAGAAATAAACATAAGATGTTGACGTGAATAAAAGGAAATACTTTCATTTAATCCTTGATTATAAAAGAACAATATACAGCAAAAATATCACACACAGACCACCACGCTACACGTCACACAACAAACCGCACAGCAACACACACAACAACACCTACCGAACACACACACAACACACACACACACAACACAACACACACACACACACACACACACACACACACACACACACAATGACAAAACGAAACAAATAAAAACATGTTACAAAACGGCCTGGAAAAACTCTAGAGGGTGAGTTAAAGAGCAAGAATGTCGCTGCGTGCTTGGTCATGACTCCAATTGACAAAAGAACGAACATATGAATTTCATTAAAAAGATACACAGTGTTAAAAATATAAATTGACATTAATCTAATCGTAATTATTTCAATACTTTCTAACATATTCCTTATATAATAATTGATTTCCCAGACCTACTGACACTGAAAGTTACAGAATGCACATATTTGGTAATACATAGAGCGCACAGAATTAAATTTAAATATAGTTTGATGATAATGTTATTTTGGATTTTCCTATTTGATAATAAATCTTATCATATATGGCAAGAATTATTAATTTTAAACATTAGAACCAGAGATACTATATACATTACTTTTATAATAGAAGTACAGAATACAAAATATCATACTTTGAAAATTATAAGAAAATGCGGATGCCTATATAGTGAAATGTTGATTTTAAACAATCGTCATGATTTTAGGTATAGCTATAGAAAACCAAGTATAAATATACTAAAGCGAACAATCAAAACATATGACAAAACTGGTCAGTGCATCTGATGTTGTGTCTAAGTGTGTTTGTTTATGTTGGTAGTGTATGTGTGTGTAGTGTGTTATGTGAGTGTGTGGTGCTGTGTGCTGTAAGTGTGGGTGAAAGTGTGAGTAAGTATGTTGTGTGTGTGGTGTGTGGGGGTGTGTGGTGTTGAGTGTGGTGTTGTGTGTAGGGGGTGTGGTGTGGTGTAGCGTGCTGATGTGGTGTGGTGTAGTAGGTGTAGTGTGTGTGGTGTTGGTGTGTGTGTGTGTGTGTGTGTCAGTGTATTGTGTCGTGTGTGTGTGTGTGTGTGTAAGTGTATGTGCGTGTTGTGGGGGTTGTGTGGTGTGTGTTGCAGAAGTACCTTGGACTCAGAGATATGTTTTATACACTTCACTTGTTTGATATACTTCAGTTGATACTTATCTTGAATGTTCTGCAATGTATATTGCTATGAAGAACGGTAATCCCTTTCTGCTGAGTGTCAGAATGTGTGTATTCCAAAACGCGATACCAGGGGAAAATCAATCATGAGGCGTGTACAACATCCAAACACATTGAAAATGAAATCATTTCCAATAATAAGCTGTCCTTTGCGTTCATGATGGGTTCGTAGAGATTCTGAAGGCGAAAAGGTTTCATTCCTTTTTTCTGTATTTTGAAAAAGTTCAGGACAAGTCACTGCACGTTAAGACATTTTATTGGACAGCATAAAATATTTGATTTGAAGTGGACGCTGCTTCCTCCCCAGTGTTCTGCTCAATGTCTTTGTGATTGGTCACCAAAGTAACGGAACTATATCCATTTTATGCTCATTGAAGCTCGCTCACAGGCAGATATGTTTCAATTTTCAATTCTATAGCTCAGAAGTATGTATCATTCCGTCTGGTAGTCTTGTAATTGTCTGGAACATTATCCTCTTTTCACTATGAAATATCACTGTAATCTCCACACACGTATATGACGATAACAGCTGTCACAAGTCTAGATTCGACACAAACCGTATACAATCGAATATCAAAAGTGTATTTTCTTTATCCATGTGACCAAAGATGTAAGACAAGATATCACATCATATCGTGAAACGAAATAAATATTTCCAAACTGGTGCATGGAAGAATGTATATTGCTAACTTGTTTAAAATGGGCAGGTTAATGCTACATAATCAGCAGACCGATCTTATACCACCATGACGACGAGCACTATCCGTTGTTGCCCGCGTGGAAACACAAAAAATAATGCCATATCAGACGAATAAAGGGCTTGACCGCTGTGATGGCCTATTTGAAATACAGTCCACTCAAGGATTTCAGTTAATACACTTCACTTCAATTTGCGTAAATCCTTCCGCCTATGCGCAAACGACATGAAAATTCTATAGCTGCATCTTACATAGAAAAAAAAAATCACCTTGGCCTGGTAGTTCAGTCGATAATGAACTTGACTCCATGACGTGCCTATATGGCTTTTATTGTTGGTATTTTAACTAATATGCCAATCATGTACAATAGCTATACATTAGAAACACAATCGGTTTCATACTTTCCTCTGGCGACTTCATAATTCAACGCTCAATATTATCGACTTTAGCCTAGGCAACAGTATTTGAAACAAGCGGTCCTAAATTATTAATACAAAAGGTCGAGTGACACCAAAGACAGCACTAAATACAGTAGGTAGACCTAATGATATTACCAACCCTGCTGTTGCTATGCAAAATGTATGTGGTAATTGAATTTTATAAGTACGTTTATAATTGTTGACTTTTATTTGCATTTCATCAATTAAAACGATATCTTCTTCTCCTATCTCTTCTCTTTCTTCTCTCTTCTTCTTCTTCTATCTCTTTTTCTTTTCCTATCTTTCTTCTGCTTTTTCCCGTCTTCTTCATCTCTATCTCATCTCTTCCTCCTCTTTACCTCTGTCCTTCTTCTCCCGCCTCTCAATATTAAATCTAGTCATTTTCTTCTCTTCTATAGCCCTTTCGGTTATTCCCATAAAACTAGGGGTCGCCACATCGAATACAATTTTTCCACGCGTGATATCTCCTCTTTCACACCGATCTTCTTAATATTCCACATCCACAAACCCCCTTTTTGGTCTACATCCATTCTTTATTCTGGTGGAACCATTTCCAACATCTTTCTCCCTGTGTACTCTTCATCTCTATTTTGGACAGCTCCAAACCATTTAGTCATTTACAGATAAAAAGCATGAAAATATACGATTGTACGTAAGTAAGTAAATTTTTCACTTGTTTGCCAAACAAACCAAAGTGTTCATGCTTGCACAATTTATAGAAATGATTTGCTCCTGTGTTAATGTTTAGGTCCCTTGCATAAATTGTCAAATCACACGATCTACCTGAAAACTCGCGTGATCATGTTAAAATGTACTTTTGAAGATAACAAAACATCAATTCAATAATTGTTATTTTATTATCACAATGTTATCAAATAATATTTTGGACTAAGACAAGATAAATATCCTTGCCTTCGATAAAGCGCATCTGGTGACATACGTATCTTTATTGATTTTTCTCACACCACGCCCGCGAGAAGACTAGTAAACAGGTCAGGAAGACTCTAGTTTGCCTGTTGCGTTGTTGTTGCGCACACTGAACGACTTCAGTTATTCGCCTATTTTAACATCATTTTGAAATATGAAATATCATGTTGAGCTACTAATTGAACGTTAACTGCACGCCCCCCGTATACTTTCGCCTCAAGTTACTTCTAATTGTAATACAAGACCTAGCTTTGATAGAATGGAAACTTAGAAGTCAATGGGTACAGATATTATACAGCCAAAAATATATATTTTTGAAAATTATGATGTCACTATCAATTCATCCATCAGAGAATATCAACCTGATAGTAATCCTCAACCTAATGGTTTATTCTAACTATACAGTCTACGGGTGAAAAAGGTGTTCGGTAAAACCGGTCATTTATAGGTTTCACTTTAAAAAATGGAAATGGTTTGGAAATGAATTTTTCATGCCTTCATTTTTACACCATACTTTAAAATCTGCATTTCTCTCTCACAACCCCCACTCCACCCCACATACGTGTATGGCACACAATTCTAGGATGACCATTTTTAGTAGTCCCTTAAACGTATATGCAATAAGTCACAAAATGTGTTTTTAGTTGTGGGACCATTGTTCTCAGGATTTTTTTGTTGGTTGTCCTGAAATAGTATGTCATACGTCCCCCCCCCCACACACACACATATATACACACACACACACACACACAACGAACACGCACAATATACACACATACATATATACACACATACACACACATACACACACTCACATATCCACATATACACACATACACACACACACACGCTCACACACACTAATACACACACTCACATTCACACACACTCTCTCACCAACACACAAACACACACACACACACACACACACACACACACACACACACACACACACACACACACACACACACACACACACACACACACACACACATCTTTACAGCCAACGTTTGGTGTGGGACCTCAACTTTTGTTTCTTAATCCCAAAAGATTGATTTTGCCCCATAAGGCTGAGGAGAACAAAATACTCATTCTTATGTTGTATAGCCCATCGGATACCAAAAACAAAAACTCTTTAAATACTTTGTTTTTAGTGTGTCTGTGTGTCTGTGTGTTTATTTGTGTGTGTGTGTTTGTTTGCATGCATGTATGTATATTTGTATGTGTGTGTATGGGGGGGGGGTAGGTGTGTGCGTTTGGGGGTTGATGGATGAATATGTATTGTGAGTGCAGTAACAGGGCCATGATCTAATTCGAATGGTCTTCAAATCTGTCATAATGTTGTTCATTCTTTGTAATCAAGTTGCTAATGCTAACTGCTTCTGAAGAAAAGCATACTATTTTCCCATGGAATTCAAAATTATCATTCCTTTAGTAAACCTCCCCTTTCAGAGGTTAGTCTTCTTTATCCATTCATTTTTTTTAATTCAAAATTCAACACATATGAAACTACACATCAGTTGTTTGACAAAATTACTTCATTTTAATTCCACAATTCAATATCATAATGTCTAAAACATCAACTTTTGGCATTTTCAACATTTTGTACAATATCGCTATTTAAATATATGCTATTTCGGTTGCCCTTATCCAAATTTTTGTACACACATAAAAACTCAAGCCTGAGGCTAATTCAATCTACTTAAAATATTTACCACTTTCCTCACGCAAGGAAAAAACAGCAACGAGGTAATCAAAACTATTGTTTGACAAATTATGAAGTAATCACTTTTCGGTCAATCATAATTGCGAGATTAGTACGTTACCATTTCTGAATTTATAAAATTAAGTTCAATATATCATCGCCCCATTTACAATTTTAATTCTTAATTATTGCCCATTAGCCTCGGTAACATTTCTTGTAAAGGATTAATTTATAAACACTATATTTTGGTATGTATGATGCCAATACAACTACGACTATACTTCTACTACCGTTTCTACTGCTGCTGCTGCTCTATTTTCTACTACTTCCTCTTCTAGTACTACTACTACTACTACTACTACTACTACTACTACTACTACTACTACTACTTTTACTTCTACTACAACCACTATTGCTACTATTACCGCTGCTGCTGCCATCATTAATACATCACCTATATTGCTTTATTGATTATGTTGTGTAACGTGGTAATTATCATTAATGGCCCTTAATCTAATAAAAGAACTAATGTATTTCCATTTTTGTTAGAGTAAGCGACCGACTCTTTTGTGTGTGTATATTCACAATATATGAAACCTAAAATCAATCGTCAGTGACACATATATTACTATTCTATGTAATACCGTATAATTAAGCAGCTCTGTTAAATGAATGTTATTATTTCCAACATTTTCTCCTTTTTTAATCCATAAGAGGCCTGGAGTTTTCAGAATGCTGTCAGAAATATAAGGTGAATTATATTACAATAAGTATTTGCCACCACCCATTCAGGCTTTCGTTTGATTTGATTGTAGCAAAACTAAGCGTCGGACATCATAACAATAATTGACTGAAACTAAAACAGTACTTTCATATAAGCCAATTCAGAATTAGTCCATTGAACGATCGACCTCATGATACCATATACCTTTGAAGACTGGATAGCTCCTCTATAGCGAGGCATTTGACAGCAACAATTCCTGCAGTCATGGCTACAATAATTACTTCTGTTACATTCCGTTGAGAAGAATGCCTGTACCTCGTGCATACATAATTTATCACAAAGCCTTTACATTGAGCTACCCAGTTTTTCAAATGTCTGCTTGCACAAACATCGTACGAATAAAATTTCTTCTTCACACGCGCAATTTGAAGCCCTGAGCAGGCTTATTGAGGAAGTTCAATTGTTTTTGAATTCAGTAATAATTTTCGTCATACTCCTCGTAATTTTCGTCATAGTTTTCATCGTAACCGTACTCCCCATCGTAATCATCGTAATATTCGCCATTTTCGTCGTATTCCCCGTATTCGTCGTAATATTCATCATCATAATACTCTCCATTTTCATCATAATAGTCCTCCTCCCCTTCATACCCATCGTTAACCGCCCCTTCGGGTGACTTCCGGTCACCCGTCGGACTGGCGCCATCGCCCTTGGTACGCGGCGGCGGGGTCAGGTATTGCTCGAAGTTCTCTTCCGGGTCATCGGGCGCCCCTGGCAACGAGGGACTCCTCGGTATCGGACTCCTTTGTATGGGAGTCTTACGAGAGGGCGTGCGAGATCGTGGCGTCAACCGCGACGGTGTTTTACCGCCTGGCGTCAGGCGCGACGGCGTCTTAGCCCCCGGGGTCCTCGGAGCGGGGCTTTTGGGTAACGTGGCCGCTATCTCTTGAGCGGTTTTCTTTTTGCCGTACGAAGGCGAAAGCTCTGAATAGTCAGTTTCCATAAATGCGGCTTTGGGCTTGGAACCCGGAACGGGTGGTTCCGTGGAGTTTCGCCCCCGGCTCTCGCCATCGGCTTGCTGTCGGGGTTCTTTGGGTTTAGCCCTTTTCTTCTTCTTCTTTTTAACATTGACCATTTTGGGTTTGTTGGGATTAGCTGATCCTCCTTCTCTGGTCGGTTGTCTCATCTTTCCTCCGACCATCACTGGACGTCGAGCAGCCGCCGCAAGCTTGATACCACCCATTGTGAGAACCGACTATGAAAAGAAATAATGAAAGATACAAATTAGTATCACCGTATCATAAAATCCAATCATACTTGGTAAATAGGAAAAGAGTTATGCTTTGTATTAGTGCATTGTGCAAGCATTTTCGCTTGGAATAATTTTACAATGCCGTTTTAATTTACTATTCACATTAACATAGTAGAGTATAAGATTGTCTAATCTAAAGCGGTGAAAATCACTTGCCAGTGAGATACAACAGGATTTCATATACACAATGTCATTATGTCCTAATGCATTTGTATAATTATAAAGTCATGTAACAACGACAACTACCCCCATCCTCACAGGAAAACAAATGAAATTGGTAAGCATGAACCCACTGTTAGTCAATGTCCGACGGCATTGGCCATAATGGATTTACAAACGATTCAACGTTTAATGATCTCTGTATGAAAATTGAAAGGATATTGATACATGTATATTCTTACCTGTCGAGACTTTGTCCTGGCTTGCCCGAAGTATTCTTCTTCAGCAAGGGCTGAAGAAATAACACATAAATCACAATTAAATAAGCTTTTATTTTAGTTTTATTGCAGCGATTACGTCATTGGTCTTCTCTTCTTTAAAAAAATGCATAACAACATACTGTCAAGATCAGTGTGAACAAAGGTTTTCATGATGTTATCAACTCTATCAAAAGTGACATTCTAAGGTATGAAAACATTCAATATATTTGGCAAATGCAAACTATATCAAGTAATCAATCCTCAACTATCCACTTTATTTGATGTAGGCCCCTAAATGATATTTTAATTTAGTTTAGAAACTTAATAAAAAGTAGAATGTGATGACCCCCCCCGTTATGCATTTAAGAATGTAATATAAAGACGAAAGTATTATAATTGAGTTCTCACCGGAATCTGCTCTCACAGCCTCGTCCAGCTCTTCAGCCTAAAACAAAAAATAAAATTAAAGTAATGAAATATTTGTGTACATCATCCACTTATTCCATATGTATTAACCATTTACATAATTTTGCTATTGAATGATTTAAAGTAATTACTTTACAAGTTATAGATTAAATAATGAATTGCTAAGGTCAAATAAGAATTGCAAATCCAGTTTATCTGCATGAACGATAATCATTATGTATGCATATTATACATTAACTGCAAAATGTACTCTATTTTTAGGGATACAACGACTTTGTTTTCATTTGTAATTGTAGATATTTATTTATATATATGAAGAGCTTATTTCCAAAAGGGGGTAGATCCATTTTTCATGGAATGTGACTTTTTTACATGAATCTATACAATTTTAGGAGCTCTATTAGATAACACAAACAAAAAGTTGAAATTCCCACCAAAAAGTGGTAAAAAATGGGCAATAAAAATGACTTATTCCAAGGGGTAGATCCATCAAATAAAAATTAAAGAAACAAATAAAATAAATAACAGGTTCAAGTCACATATTTGTAAGGTGTTTACCATTGCATGTGGTTCTTGTTTGGCTAGTTGTTACAAGAAACTGCCAATGTGATTAATTCGAAACATCGTTTCCTTAAAGTGTGGCTACCCCCTTTGAAATAAACATAGAGTTATTTCCATAAGGGTACATCCACTTTTAATCAATTTCATTTTCGTCATAATCCATATATTTAACACTCTATAACATAACACAAATAGAAGCGTAAATTCAAGCTAAACAGTTGTAAAAATGCAAATAAAACTGACTTACTCCAAAATGGTATCATGCCGTTTAGTTTATTATCGCAAAAGGGGGTAGAGTTCCAAAACTATTCAAGTAAATAAAAGCAAACACTTCGAAAATTGAAAACCACAGATTTTCTAAATTGTGTTTTAGCATTCGAATGTGGGGTACTTAAGTGTCGGGTCAAGATTGTTACCAGAACATTGCAATATGGGAAATAGAAACACCTTATTTTTCTCAAGAAGTGAAATGATCTACCCCTTTGAAAGAAACTCTTCATATGTACTTAATTTTGGCGATAAATTCACTAGATCATAGAGTAACATATCTACCTATCTACGATGTATATTTATATATTTTTATATATCAGAAACGAAAGCATGAATTTTGATGAGACACATTATTTTACATTATCTCTTACCCAGATGTCATATTCGTCCTTTAACTCCTGAGGTGGATTCTTTTTCAGCTTGTAGGCTTCTTCCAGCTAAATATATAACGGAAAAATACAGTACACGGTATGTTAACAATAATCAGTCGACCATCGTTGTCACGTGGCTCTCGTATTCTTGTATTACATTGACACGCCCAATTTTCACATATCATTTGAAACTTTTTAAAAGTTTGGGCATACAACGTACTTTCTTTCTCTCTCTCTACAAATTGACATACACACATATATTTGAAAGGGGTCAATTTTCGTCTTTAGGCTCCTTCCTTCCCATAAACGCTCATATTTTTCTCAAAATACTATTAGTTTTCTTATGTTTCATTATATTTGTTAAGGTATAATTATCAAAAAATCTAGTTCTCACAAATGTAATATTGTTGATTTTAATAATAGTCGTTCTTCGTGATTTCTGTATGCTTTACTCCGTCTTACAGATACAGAGAGACTCTTTGTTATATTAAGGTCTGCATGTATTAAACTAACTTGTTAACTATGTCACAGTGAACATGGATATAGACGTCAAACTCATGTGAAAAACTAGAGAATGGAGATGATTGTGGAAAAGTTATCAACCATTACTTCAAATTAATTAATAAAAAAGCAATTAGGGAATGAACAACAAAATTACTTACCTCCTTATTCAGATATCTCTCGAGAAGAACAACAGCGATTCCCTGTGATGCAGATTAGATAAAATATGATATTTTTTAATACTACAAATACATTAATCGAACAATTGAAGAGTGTAGAATAAGAAGTACTGAAGTCACATAACGCTACTTCTGAGAAATAAAGGCTCAAAGTTTTAAAATTTGTCTACAGATTAAAATTGTTTGAGTTGTACATCCAAACTTGAAGAAATTAATTGACACAATAAAAGATGAATATTGGGTAAAAACAAACATTGCCACACTTGTCGACTTCCGATAATCAATAATCAATATTGTAGACTTAAGTACTTCTTCAAAAAACAAATGCATTTCCCGAATAAATGAATGTCAAAAACACTTAATTGTATATATTTTTGGAATGTCCTCTGTAAGACGGACAATTTGATATGCAAATTGTCAAATTTGGATGTTGTTTTAAATTTGACCTCATTTGACCTTTGACCGGAAGTGACCCCATATCTCATCCACAAAGCACAAAATACATGATAAATTATATATTTTCCTAATCCTTGTAACTAGTCGAGTAATTTGAGATACATTTTGAAGAAATTAGACCAAGTTAAAAATTTGACCCCAGTTGATCCTTCCCCTGACCCCTACTAGGGAAGCGATCAAATTGACCAAAATTTTGTCAAAAAAATTCCCGGCATGTAACGACTTCAAAAACAATCACTAACTCAATTTCGTCTAAATGTGACTCAAGTACTTCTTATTCTACACTCTTCAATTTATCTATATATTCACACCTATATCTATCTATCAATCAATCTATCTTTCTATCACTATACCAATCTAACATCTTACTTTTCTCTCTATTTTTTTTGTGGTCCATTAACAGAAACCCCCTCCCAGGAAGAGAGAGGAATGGATAAAGCTGTGAACGTGTGTGACAATAGTGATTTTTTTTTAATCCTAGAAACCAAACTTGTGTTGCATAAAAATGCAGCTACACAAATAACAAAACTTTCACCAAGTCTAAGATTAGATCTTTAAAGTGGAAATTGTTATAAGTTTACATCCACTTCCCATATTTTGCTTTCAATACAATTTATGATAAAAACTCGTATTTCCATTGAATGAGTTTTATTTCACCAGTTACTACTCTTAATCCCCATAAGCCTAATCTGCAATTATAAAAGAGGTCCCTTTAAGAAATATATTGGGTATTAATTGCCCTATTTCCCGGGATTACGACCAATAAAATCCATTAACTCTTAACGTGCCAATGTTGTAAATATGTACCACACAATATACACAATGTAAGAGATGTAATTTCTCGGCATGTTAAGAGTTAAATTAGAATACGAGGGGACAATAATGAAATATAAATATTGTTCTTCACCTGGAATGGTATCAATCCACCAAAGGCATATCCGATCATATCACTACCGAAGGAAATTTGACCGAGGAAATAGAATATGGCCAACTCGGGCGTGATGACTAGAAAACACAGGCAGGTTGTCCTGTAATACAAATGACAGAAAAATAATTATTAAATTAAGGCAGTGTATATCTTTTGCGTGCATGTAAAACTTAACATTGATACTGGTGTATAGATATATTAAAGAAAACACCATTTAAGAAACTTAAGCAAAATATAGGATCTAGAATCTAAGTTTGGTTGGAGTTATAGAGACCCGTTAGATTTTAACATTGAATTATTGTATAGCATGTACCCAAATGATTACTCTACCTTCAGCCTCTTCCCCTACACGGCCGTTCGTCATGTATGGTAATCAATTTATTTACAAATTACAAATGTATACCATAATTTTGTAACGTTGCTTCATGGCAAATTTAATCCACAAGTGACATGCAAATTCATAGGATTCATAGACCAATAGATTAGTAATGAAAATCTGATATAAGGCTACTAAACCAACTCAGTTCAGTTAACCTGACACACCGCCTAAACAAGAATTAGTATTTGTGCACTTGTTTAAAACTTCAAGATAGTCACTGATCATCAAATTTTATAGACGTGTACTTCATAAAAACCTAAGAAAAGGGGTGATGTTTTGTTGTGTTTCGAGGGAACAGAGATCACGTACCTTTAACTTAACAAAATTAAAGACAAAAAATAAACAAAAGGAGCATATGAATGAAAATTTCGGTAATCATATAGATAATTACCCAGTTTGAAATAAGAAAACAAATAAAAAAACAACTGGAAAACAAATGTATGTTGGACATTCATTTCAAAGATAAACTTACCTGAGTTTAAGAAGTTCCTCCTTTTCTCGTTCAAACAACGTGATTTTGCTGGCTTGCATGATAGCTCGTATGGAGGCGAGAAGCAGCAGTATACATAACTAGAAACCAATGAATAGACAAACATAAGAAGTTGAAAAAACGTAATAAAAAAATTCAGCTATACATGATTAGTACTTTGTTGTCATTGGGTGAAATCTTACTCCAATGTGTAATGTGTTAAGTGACACTCGAAAGCATATTTCATGTATTTCATTTATGAATACAAAATAAACTGAAATAACCAAGAAAATAACAAAATGATATATTTGCAACACTATAACCAAATTTCAATCAAATAAATATCATAAGTACAATGTGTTGGAAAGAAAAAAAAATACTTAAATAAGTTTCTTACCCCGCTTGTGGCCGCGATCGGAATCATGAATGCTTTTACAATCTCACTGTTTGGATTCAACCAGCATCTGTAAGTATAGTCAAGAAAAAATAAATATCCAGCAGGTCAATTAATGACTAGCCGTAAATTTAAGTACTTTGCGGCAACGAAATGTAAAGATAAATTATTTAAATGATTTACAGATACAGATAAGTCAGATAAAATCACAACATACGAAACAATAAATCATTTCATATACTTGTCTGTGCGAATTTCTGAAGAATTTAGCCTGCAACAGATAATACCGTGGAATGTCCTCGTACTGTTTATTCAGAATTGTGAGCATTGGTGTTTGTCCCTGTGTTCACCGTGTCAATGTCGGTAACCAGTGATAGCCTGGTGGTATTGTCGCAGTCCGGAAAGCTGTAGATGACGGGTTCGAATCCTGGTTCATTGTTTCTGACATGTTTGTTAAAAATTATAGATCAGCAGTTGCGATCTAAAAATACAGAGAGACAAATGAAAAATCTATTCCATCGCATTTTGACCTCTCTAAATAACCCCTTTCATTCATTTAATAATACTGATAATTATTCATTTAAAATCCTTATGATTTAATCATAATTTACGGTCCATTAAAAATAGTAATTTAAAACCTTATTGTCTTTTTTTCGTCCTACATACGTTTCAATTAGAGTGATATTATGAACCTCGAGTATAAACGTAAAACAGGTCTTGTTTGAAATTCTTATCCAAAACAAATAAACATTGTCATTTGTGGAGTATGTAATGAAAACTCGTTAGTAAAATACTACAAAATAATAATCACAACTTTACCTGTCTCCGAGGCCGTATTCAGAGAACATCATTCCTGCAGACACGCCTACCGTCACAAGTGGAATACCTGACATTTGAAAAAAAAAATCAAAAATCACGGCGTGATTGACAGGATTATAATTCACCCTTGTAGCATCATTCGTTATCCTCAAATCTGAAGCTAAAAAGCCCGTAAACGTCTTATCATTGTATCATGATAATTATTAGTAAGATTACTTTACCAATGCAGTTATTGCAACTGTTTTTTTTCTGTTGGGTCACTTTACAAAAGGGCACATTGTATTAAAGGTGTGAACCACAAATCACTTTTTTTTCATTTAAGTACGCATAACTTGAATAATGTATCCCTAATGTTAAATGTCGTTGCATTTTTAGATTTCTTGTGAAATTTCCTTCAAGAAAATGTATACTTTTGTTTTGCTGGGCGGTATAGTTCTTGAGATATAATTGGATACATCCAACTTGATGTCGTGAAACCCCAAATTAGGATGTACATGTAACGCAAAAGCCGGCGAGTTCATGACACGCGGCCCTATACATATACATGTACATACCCTATACACTATGCATATATGTATATTTATCAACCTATCAATCCACCTACCTAAGTAGCTTCCTTTCTCTATTTTTTCCGTCAAATCGATCATGACATGGAGTTTTATTGAAAATATAATTTTATTCTGTAATTTGTGATGATTTGACGTCATACATACCCCATCCAAGCAGGAAACAGATCCAATGTGGCGCCTCTTTATTGGTAAACTCGGTGACGCGGGTGAAAAGAAGAATGCCGACCACGAGTAGCCAGGAGAACATACCAACCGTAAATAGATGCATAGCCATACCAATTGCCATACATGCATACTGGTGCTGAATGGAATAAAGATGGTGAATTAAGGAACTCATTAATACAAAATAAAAAAATCAAACTGCTGCAAAGTATCGTCAAGAAAAAGCTTTAGAGGGATCAAAATGCAAATATGAAAATATTATGGGAGTTGTACCATGAACAACGTAAAGGCAGAGGGACAGATATACCATTTAAAAAAAAAGAACAACCTTCATTATTTTGACCGTTGGGCGGTATATTGGTTTAACGTGATTATATAGGGTTAATTCTCGATCAAACGTAAATGCAAATTTTTCTCATAAGTATCATAAACAATCACATTTGATAGTGTACCATATATGAATTTTATTTTAGGGGATGACACTGCCCCTAATCCCTCACCTGATCTGTGTGCCTGTGCAACAAGCAAGGCTAGAAAAGGTGCACGGAACTCATGAATGCGACTTAATAAGCAAGAAATTGAGCAAGCATTTAAAGTAAATAACCTGCACCGGAAGATACCATTTTCACAAGATGCAAACATGTTATACATGCTTATAAACGATTTTTTTTTTGCGAAATATTAGTTTCACCTATCACCTTTACAGTAATCGGAGAATCTTAGAATATTAAGTGTATAATCATGAAGCGTGCACCGACTAAAGATTGCAATACTGAAAATTGTACATCACAATGTCATGAATAAGCAATAAATATTGAAATAAGTTCGAAAATGTTAATATCGCAATTGCCCGTTATAGTATTTACAAATTGAAATTCTATTGCGAAACATAAACTTACACTTTGCCACGTCACGATTTCACTGGCAGTTAGTAGAAGGAGTACCATTATCAGGCAAAAGACGAAATTTATCTGGGCAGAGCGACGCTTAGAGTTTATTGTTCTGCAAATGTAAAAATAACAGAAAGTAACATTATAATGAGCGTGATGATAAATGAACATATGGTAACAGATAATTGCACGCCAAAACAGATAAAATAATAAACTTTAACGCACACGCACACACACACACACACACACACACACACACACACACACACACACACACACACACACACACACACACACACACACACACACACACACACACACACACACACACACACACACACACACACACACACACACACACACACACACACACACACACACACACACACACACACACACACACACACACACACACACACACACACACACACACACACACACACACTCACTCACACAGACACAGACACAGATACACAATAACAAACAAACACACACAAACACACTCACACTCATTCAGCTTATTTCATTAAAATATGGTATGGAACTGACAAGTACATTAAACTTGTAAGTGTATATTTGACATAAAACCGTGAACCTTAAGTCATGAATGTTTAGATATAAATACTATTATACACTGTATATACATCCCTTTAATAAAATGCTATATAAAAATGCAGAAACTTGATGTGAAAAAGGTAGAAGCTAAGAGACAGAGGAAGTTATTCTGAGAACTACCTAGACATACTAAGTTCATACAAAGTCACTGGGAAAGTCGGCCTTTGTGTTTGGCTTTCACTTTTAGCTTTAACCAAACTTTAATGTTGTTTTTCTGCTCGT